>JAOWBP010003659.1:28874827-28889858 GCA_028571105.1 Tragopan temminckii
GTGGCAAAATCTGGCTTTATGTCTAGTTCATAAATATATTCTGTGGATGTCCTCTGTTCATTCACAAGCACTTCTTTCTGGAAATGTATTTTTAAGTATCGTGAGGTTTGCTCTAAAGCCTCTTTAATTAAACCTGCTGCCATCCACACTCATTTGTATAAACTCCTTTATCTTGTAGACCTCTACCATCAGAACAATACAGTTGCAGTTCTGGAGGTTGCATTTTGCACTGGATGGGATGGAACAGACCTAAAGAAAGAAGGCAAAGTTCCTGAATTGAAATACTGACTTTTTCATTTTAAGTTGAATACTTCTTGAGCTTTGTCCAGATACATAAATTGGTTTTACTCAGTACTTTCCTATGCTGTCTTGCTTTTACAATGCCAGAGCTGTTATGTCAAACACCCATTTTATGGAACATGCCTAGTTAAGCCTAGTTAGGGCTTAAATCCTAACTGTATTACAGTTTGGTTGTGTATTGGCATGCATGTACATTTTTCGAGATCAGAAAGTAGTTACTTATAATTTAAGGTGAATAAATGAATAAATAACATCCACGGAGACTTAAGTCCAGAAATCATGAAAATGTGTGTAGCTACTGTGGCTGAGAGTGTTCCTGTGTGCTGCTTCACCTCTTTAAAACATTCATTGCAGCAAACTGTGTGCTTTCAATGTAGATTACTATGGAGAAAAGAACAGTTTCCATTCAGCAGTTCCATCTGCAGCAGATGTTCTTTATCATGTGTGCAATTTTCCTGCTCAGTCTCAGAATAAGTATTTCAGTCTGATTTGGAGATATATATAAAAAATTACATTGTCCCATACCTAAAGGGAACCTTGCCTTACTAAAAGTGTTACAGTAGAACAAATTCTTAAGGTGCTGATCTCCTCAGTCCGTTTTCTGAGAATCCTACAGTGATTCATCTTTCACGAGTGATTAACTATCGAGAAAGATCTCAGCTTAAAACTCCACTTCAAAAATAAATGGAGCAGTTACCTTTAAAGAAGAAAGTTCTGTTTTATGCCTTCTGTTAACTGGGGGCTAAGTTATGCTGCTGAAAGGCAATGCAGTGCATTTTGATTTCAATGGATGTTGCTGTGTTATAATATTCATAGTAGTGCTTTTGCAGGTAAGCTCTACCTTACCTGAATCGTGAATATGAAACCTTGGTTTAGAAACTAAGGTTTAGGTTGAGGAATTTAAGGCATGAGCACTTGTGAATTTAAGTGCATAAAGAAAAGATTTCTCTGCATTCCTCATTATCTACAGTATTGATAAGGTCATGATGAAATTTGTTTTTTCTGTATATCAGAAGCATTAATGTACGAGGGTACTCCAGTGTTTTTTTCTGTTCTGATCCCATGAGAAGCTCGTACATCTTGTAAGACTTTTTTCCAATAAGAGAGGAAATCTGAATGAAGTGCAGATCCTGTTTTGTTCCTGTTTTGTTTAAAGAACCTGCTGCTCTGAGGATGTGTCTCCAAGTCGTAGGAAAATATATTCATTTCAAGAATATCATGATATAAAAATGGCAGAAGAAATAATTTTTTCCTGTCAGATAGATGGTATGAAGGGCAAAGCAAATGTATATTACTTGCAGAGGTCTGAACATAAGAGTGTAACCTAGTCTGCACTAAATCTTAGATTTATTCAATTGCTCAAACCTCTTATATTTTAAGGTTTGCCTCCCACTGTCTTCTAACAAATACTGAATCAGCAGTGGTTGGAAAAGCTGCTAGGAAACAAAACATTTGGTGTATTGGTTTGCTGATTAATTAGCATTCTGTCTGGCTCTCTATACCCAGTCTAAAGAAATGATTTATTTGCGTGTTTGAAGATGAAATGCAAATCTTCAGTAATTGCATTTAAACAGCTGTGTGGTATAAACTTATAAAACCATTGTGCTGTCAGCTAAAATAGTCCGTCCCATAGATTCATCAGCAAAACAGAGTAATTACTTTATCACGCTTAGCATTTGGGAACATGAGGACAAGGGCATTTAAAAAGCCTTAGCAGATTAGAAAAAAGACACGTCTGACCCAGCACTGAGGGCAGAAACTCAGAATTTTCTATCGTGAATGCGGCTTATCACCTCTCATGGAGCTGGGTAGGTAATAGAAAGGTAAAACATATAAAAGCAGTCAAAAAAAGGATTTTGAATACTTGGATAGATATTAATAATTTTGCTGTCAGTGCTTTATGTGCTTATGCTCCATCCCTGATGCCCTGGAGGTGTTCAAGGCCAGGTTGGATGGGGCCCTGGGCAGCCTGGCCTAGTACTGTGTGGAGGTTGGCATGTGACAAGAGGTTGGAGCTTCATGATCCTTGAGGTTCCTTCCAACCAGGGTCATTCTGTGATTATTCTCTGTTTTGATGTATGATTGTTGTGGATGTTCTCTACATTTTGCAGAGGTACCTGTTCAGCAGCAGCACTGATTTTCCTACCGCTATAAAATACAATAAAGCGTCTAAAAACAAACGAACAAAACAAAAAAAAATCACAACACCCCACTTGCACTCTGGAAGGTGAACAGAAGAGGAAGGAAGTTGAGCTCAGAAACTTGCTGTGTTCTATAATTGCTGCCAGTTCAGCATGTTCTGTAGGAACAGGTTAATGGAACTTAAAATATCATTTAAATGTAAGACAATCGCATCCTTTTATTAATCATTTTCAGCTTTGAGCCTGAACTTTTTACAATAGGTCTCAAATCATGAAAGACGTATTGAAGGTTAAACATGAAAAGGCTTTTGTGACTCAAGTTATAAATTCATCTAAATGTCTAACTTAATGTACAAAAAAAAATCAGGGATTCTTTACACAGCCACTTTCTCCCCCAAAGGAAAAAGGTGAATTGCTAAAGGAAAAAAGAGTCAATTGCTATTGGAAATGTGAACGGCTAGAGGTAGCACAGTGTTTGCAGACGCATTGGATTATATGAGAGCTCAGTACATATCAGATGGCAGTGGCTCTATATTGCAGTGTTTACTTCCCTGATTGCTTGCATTGCTGCAGAGATAACACCACTGCTGTGGAAAGCAGATGTACGTCATGGATCTGCACATCATCTTTGCCCATTCAGTTCACAAAGTACTGTTGTGTGGTTTTGTGGCTGTTTTTTTTCTTAATATTAATTTGTACAATGATTGATTTTTAAAAAATAAATAAAAATATCTCTTCCTAGAGCATAGGCCGTGTTCTTTTAAAAGTTATAACTACATCATTGATATGATTACGTGGAATCACCATTCACGTTCTGAAACTCCCTCACTTCTTGTAGATGGAGCTTATTGCCATCTCAGCTTAGCTCCTCATATCCCCCTGTAGAGACCAAGGCTTCTCTGCAGTAGAAGGATTCTACTGTCAGATCTGAAAGGATAGTATGCTACAGTGTGTTTGTGACAAATTACTGTAATTCTGCATTTTTCTTTCAGTTGCATTTTCAGGCCTTGGCTTTACTACCTTCTACCTAGCTGGAAAGTTGCATTGCTTCACAGAAAATGGCCGGGGGAAGAGCTGGCGGCTCTGTGCAGCAATACTGCCTCTCTACTGTGCCATGATGATTGCTCTGTCACGTATGTGTGATTACAAACACCACTGGCAAGGTGAGCCACGGAGGTACCTTTTCATGTATCTGTATTATTAGCTTTGCATTTCTGTATTTTTTTGTTCGTTTCATTGAAATCATGTGAGTTACAATGCACGTTATTGCAGATCTCTCTTTCTCCTTGACTGACACTCCTGAATTTCTACCTTTTGGTTTCAATTAAATGTAACGTTACTTGGCTCCCACTGAGCTCTTTCCCATCTCATACAGAAGCTCCCGTACCAGAGCAAGACGTCCTCTTACATGCTTTTTTTTTTTTCCGCTCTGGTTTTGTGTTTGTGCAGCATCTTGTTCTACCATAGCGGCTTAATCACAAACCATTAACCTTGACATGCTCTTGAAGGAGTCTCTTGGTCTCCTGCAGAGTTCTTGCCTTATTCCAGGGGTGGTGCACTCGGATCAGAGAGCACAAAGCTGTTAGGGTTCTCGTGCTCTGTGTGAGACCTGGCTGGTTTGAATTAGTTTAACACAAATGAATATGAACAGCAGCGTACAGATTTACTCTCTAGTTGTGGATGTGCGTTTGCACTGTGCACTACATCTTGCCAAGAGTAAGGATTAGGATTTATGTACTGACGTGTGCTTTGAGGCACATTATTATGCTGCATTTTATATATGATGGATGGAAACTACACCCAAGGGGTTGTATCTGTATCCAATTACAGGTGCTCATATTTTTGTTTCTGAAACTCAATCTGGAAGCTCAGATAGCTCTTCCCAAGCTAGAAACATGCTGGCACACAATATTGTGCAAATGACCTGTGCCCTTACCTGGAAGAACTATCTTCTCAAGGGAGAGTCATGTTCACTCTATAACATGCTATGCCAAAGCTCAGGCCTTGTTTTTCATGCCCAGCAGAGTCATCCAATTGTATTGCTTGTGGTGGCTTTGTAATCATCTTAATTGTGCAGTGGTGTGTGAATAAAGACCATCAATATGATGTCCAAGACAGCATACTGTAGGTGAAAGGTGGAGTAGAGTACATGCACATTACAAAGCCAAGACTGAGAACATCAATAATATGAGATTTTAGGAAGTCCGTTAACTTCGGCTAGAAAATGTAGTGTTCAGGGTTTATTGTTGAAATAGATGAACATTAGAATATTTCATTATGAATCCTGAATATACTGACTGCTTTTGAGTTCCCATGATCTCCATTTAAAAATTCTTTTAAGGAAAGAAAAGATAACTACTGAAGTTGCAAGAATATTCTTTTTCCTTTATGGGCAAAGAAAAAAGGTAGAAAGTAAGTCTGGGTTAAACACAGGTCAATCAAATGCTTTGTATTTACAGTGTTCCTTACAGTCTGTCCATTCTGTGGTAACATGATTTTGTTGTTTTTCTTACCTAGATGCTTTTGTTGGAGGGATCATTGGCCTCATTTTTGCTTATATTTGCTACAGACAGCACTACCCTCCTTTGGGTAATACAGCTTGTCATAAATCTTATGTCAGCCTGCTAGATCAGAACCCAATGAAGAAAGAAGAGAGACCTACAGCAGATAATGCTACTGGCCTGCCTCTGGAGGGAATAACTGAAGGTCCAGTATGACTAAGAAATGCAAAATGAACCTTTAGCCTTCTCACATTTTCTCCAAGCTGGTCTCTTAACACAGTGTTTCTTACCATACATTTGATCTGCACTTCTTTTTTTTGTTTCCTTGTTATAAAGACAAATTGAACATTTTATTTTTAATGCCATAGTATCACTATACTTTTAAATTCTGAGTCTCTATTCATATTGACTGCTGAATTATCTGTTTTCAGTCTACTGCAAACAGATAGATTATTCAGGGGAAACAGAAAGGACATTAAAAGACAATCCCACATGGAGATTGATCAAGAAAGTAATTTTAAAGAAGATGTGGTTGAGGATACTGTAGATCTATAAACAGATTTTCGTAAGTACTTTGTATCCCCTAGAAAGTTCTGACTGTCTTCAGCACTCACTCACTTCAATGGGTGATGAGTACACACAGCACTTTTCATCAGGTGTTCAGTGTTCTGGCCAGATGTTTCTTTGTGTAATTTAATCAGTTAGGGCATCATCCTTCTGTTTATCTTGTTGCCTTCTAACACAATAAACTCCTTATGATGGGAGAAATTTGTATTAAGCTTTGGCAAGGTCATTCTGAGCTACTAATCAAGCAGCTGACAGGCATGAGTGGTTACAAGTTTGTAAGAGCCAAGCCTTGTCACGTTAGTAGTTCTACAGGATGATGCTGATATTTGAGAAAGTCCACACTGTTAAAAGTATCAGCTTGCAATAACATGTATGTTCATAGGATGGATCAGAGACTTGGTGTTATATCATTAGCAATTCTTTGAGAGTGCTTGCAGTAATTACCGTCAAAACAAAGTGAAAGTAAGGAATATTCACGACATTCAACAAGCTGAAGTCTTTAAAACAAATTCAAAAAGATAATAAAGTTTGAGGATGAAGAAACATAATGGTTTTGTGATTCTCAGTGTACCACGTTCATTTGTGTGTAGTGACTCACTGCAGCATTGATGATCTGAAGAAACGCAAAGATTTTCATTTGTGACTTTGGGTGCACGACCATGAATGCTTTTGGTGGTTTCCAGCACTGTAACATATCCAGAGGAATGCTGGCAATGGTGTTCCACTTTAACCATTCCACGTTCTCAGCTCATCACGTTCTTGTGCATGGTATTTGCAAAGGTTGGCTTGGTACCTGAACTGAAACTCACTTCATTCAAAACAGTGTTGGTACAGAGGACGACCAAACAACCTTAGTTAATTTATTATTATTAGGATCCAGTTTTGTTACGTATGCACTATGCAGTATACATCACATTCCTGTGAAATGATATAGCTTTGGATGGCAGATTGTCAGATTCCAGAATCTCTTTTTGTGGATATCCTGTGAAAATAGAGGTAGATATTTTAGACCATGTCCGGGCAGTTGAATATTTCTTAACAGGGGCTGCTACTTAAAGCAATCAAGATAGTGTTGACCAACAATCATTTTTACGGTGCTTTAGACTGGAGGAGACTGCTGCCATAATTATAATTTATGTGTTCCTGTTGGAATATGTATTGGCCTTGTAGGCATTTTGTGATTCAAACAGCTCAATGTCTTTATGTAATGCTTGTCATTTACTTTTGTCAAAGGTAATCTTTGTAGGATTTTGTTTTGAGAAGAGCTACTTCCTGATTGGCAACACTTGAATTTTTATGGAATACAAAGAAATTAAACTCCCTTTTAAAACTTGTAGTAATTGTGTACAAGAGAACACAATGATACTGTGTATAAACATATAAGATATTTGGAAATCGTTGTAAATAAGGAGTGACATGAAGGGTCAAATTCTAATAGGCGTAAACCCAGCAGGATTCTGTAGAAATTAGGCCTGATCTACTGATGTTGGTTTGGCTGTATAGTCAAACACAGTGTAAGAGGCAGGATTTTTTACTGACAGTTACAGTATTCTGAGCTATAGAGTAGACACAGTTGGCCAAACCTAACTGCTTTTCTGGTGTACATGTGCTGGGTCATGAAGCTAGCAAAAGCAGAATTGTGCTGACATTGTACGTGCATTGGATTTGACAAAACACTTCTCTGGTGTAATGAAGATCTTATAGTAGAAATCCACAAAGTTTAGTGAAGGTTTAATCTTTCTATAAAGTTTTTAACCATCCTATCAAGTTCGATAATTGTGATACCATTTTCTATTACGTCATAAGGGATGACTAAAAGAAAGTCCTGCAGTAAGGGTGTTGTCTTTTCATTGTATAGGGCTTTGCCATTAGCTTTTTCTTTCAGCAGGAACCTTAGTCTTCCAGGTAATATGCAAATGTTAAAAAAAAAAGTCTTAAAAGTAGAAGTTTAATACTGATGCATAGTGCATTTTGCATGTTTTTATATAGATCTGGCTTATTCTCAAAAGTGAGTGGGGCCTCCTAACTGTGCTGTTCACATTCCCAGTGTTTTAATGGCTTTTGATACAAATAAGTGATTTTCTTTGGGTTGGGAAGTGCTTGTGCAGACCTTAAATGAGTACTGGCTGTTGAAAGATTGGAATGTGAAATGTAATGCAGCATTGATACTATGTTGCAAGATTAATTGGTGAGCTTTGCAAAGCAGGAAAGAATAACAAATTTTAATGCAATTAAGTTGAAAGTCATAATACAGACAATGTGAAAGCTTTGATTAAAATGTAATTAAAATTATGAAAGACATAATGAGGTGAAACTTACAGCGGGATCTGTAGATGCTGTAATTACCAGTGTAAAGTCAGCGTGGGGAAGGCATTTTTTGTGGATCAATGTATTTTAATCTCATGCTTTCTCAGTGTGAAGGAGATGTAATGTTGTAATGCACCAATAAAACAACACATGAATATGGGTTTGTACATCTGCGTGTTACCATTTTTTATCAAGTTAGTTTAATTAATAAACCACGTGGAGTATTAGCAAAAGAAGCCCTAATGTAGCTGCATTATTTATGCACAATAGCAGTTCCAAAAGTGATTATTGTTACTAGCCTTTCTCATTTAATCAAAATATGCTACCCAACATCCATCCAGGAAAATGCACAGTGTAAGCCTGCAAGGCTGAAATTTTGAAATATTAAACCAGCTAGTCTGAAACAGGTCCCTTTTACCTGTCATCTTCTGTATCTCAGAAGTTACTGGGAATGCCATATTTTATAAAGCGTGGTTAGACTAGGAAAAGGCAACAAGATCTAATAGAACACAGCAGAAATATCCTGACACCAAACGCATGGAATTGCAAATCAGTCAGCAGAATGTCCCTGCACTGTATGCATATCTCAGACAATGTGCTGTGAATAGAACTGGAGCACAAATGCTGATTCATTCTCAGATTTTCTTGTGTGCAACTTAATCTGGTTTCACCCTCACTTCTTTCCCCATGCATAAAGCACCTGAATTACATTTAGTGTGAAAAGAAAACCTCCTTTTCCCTCTTTCCTTCAATGACTAAAAATAATTTCTGGTGGATATAAAAATAAAAAAAATATGTATTTTTTAATTTATTTTGCTAGTAATAAAATTCCACTGATTTCAGTGGAAATTTTGAGGATCACTAATCACATCCAGTAAGTGACATAAAGCTTTCATACCATTTCTGTTCATACTTTTACATTTTTAGGACGATAGTTAATGAAATATTGTAATTTTTGACCACGCTTTTTCTTTTGGTAACATAGTCCTCTCCTGGGTTAGAGATCTGTTGGATTGATCTGACCTAATGCAAAGGGAAAAATGTTGACCGTGGCAGCATTAGGATGATGAGAGGGAATACACTTGTTTCCCTTGCTTTTGGTGTTCAGTATTTGTAAAGGCTTGCATATAAGATAATCATTTCTGTATCACCTAGCCTACCAGTGTACTGCACTACAGTAGCGTTGTGCCTGCTGGGACAAGGGCAGGGCTGGGCATTGAAGAGTTATTCCATGCTTATATTCACTCAAAGCAAGAAAATGGAATTTCTGTTCCTGCTAGGATGCAGTCCTGAAAGCCAGAGTAGAAGTTGAGTACCACAGTCAGAGGAAGAACATTGCTTTGAATTTTCTTTTTCTTGTTGCCTCCATGGCAGCAGCCTGGAATATCATTAACTCTCAATGGAGAACACATAATAAACATGTTAAGTATTAAAATAACAAGCCTGGATGGATATTTCCCAGTACACTGAGATGAATTGAGATGCTTTTTGCACATGCTTGGCACATCCCACCACTGGCTGACTGCTGGAGGACTTGCAGAGATGACCAAGAAATGACTGTTCAGACCACTCAGGCCAGAAGTGGATCTTGATTAAACCCAGAAACCTCTATGAAAAGCATTTGAGCTGCAATAGATTTACACGGACATTACAGAAACTAAAGATCTGCCCATTATTATTTTGCTGCCAGCTTCTGAGAAACCTTTCCAAAAAAGTTTCCCAAAAAAACAAAAGGCATCAGTGAATAGCATGAATCGCGCAATCTATGTAGCGAGGCATGAATGGGGCATGAAATAGAAAATTCTTGCTCAGTGCTCTGACTTGATAAATAAATACAGTGATGCATAGAACCAGTCCACATGTACTGTAGAACTTCAAGCATCGAATCAGTCAGCTCTGCAGACCTTAAACCTTTGGACTGAGTTTCTTGTTAGCAGACCAAAAAAGCCCTCAATTTCACTGGCAGCTTTACAGCTGTTACCTATTATACTAGAGACCTATTGGAATTTAACACTTGATACAAAGACTGAATTCACATGGTCTGAAACAAGCTTATTTCCAGGAATAGATGGGGCTGGGCACAAGGAGCCTGTTCTTTTTATTTTGGTATTTAGATATGGTTTGCTGTTATTTGGCATCCGTAGGCATAACTCTGCTTTTCAACAGCTCCAAGCCCTGTGAGTCTTGTCCCAGTGTTGCCACAGTTCTGGTATCTCTCTCTCAAAATGAGTTTCTGACACCATTAAGAAAATTAAGAGCGAAAAGATGTTAATAAGATAAACGCCCATTTTGTAATTCCTGGAAGAGACCTCAGCAAAGGAACATTTGAGTTACAAGTGCAAAGGCTTGCCTGGTGCCTCTTGTTAAAGTCACCCTGTTCTCACAGCTCTCTTTGAGCTTTATATTCAATTCCTTCTGCCAGTGTAATTAGGAGAAGGGAATCTCCACTTGAGATTGTACAATGTGTACAAATTATTGATATTTAATGGATTTTAGAATAACTCTCTTCTTTATCAGGCAGATTGAAAATACATTACTGTTGTATTAGTCTGAATTCTGTGCACATCATTTCTTATCAGCATTACAGACCATTTGTGAATACACAACTGCATTTCATCTTAATTTCCAGTTCTGCCAATTGAAGCCACAGTAAAAGATTCAGGTTCTGCTGCTTATCGAAGCCAACATAACACTCCAGCAAAGGAAGGGAAAAGAACATCTGAGCAGTGCCTCAATGTTGCTCTTCAATCTAAGAGGTATAAATCTGTCATTTTGAATAGGCTACAGTTAGCATCTGCAGCATTCTCCAGCAAAGAAAAAGTGACTTAAAACATCCTCTGTATCACTGAATGTGAGAAGGACTGGAGTTGCCTTCCTTAAACAGATCATGGAACAAAAGGCCAAACATATCTTTATGATGACTTGCTTGGAAAACAGCAATTCTGTTTCACAAGGATGTGATGGTTTAGAAAACAGTTCTAACTCCATATATCAGCTAATAAAACTGATAGTTTTAACACTATATTAAGGGAAGAAGCTTGCAGCATCTCCACACACATCATTCTACAGAGTCCTCTGTCAGCCTATGGAGCCAATTTCCACTCTTTCGAGGCTTCCAGGTCACTCATGCCCTACAAATACCCATAGTAAGAGGATCGTTCTCAAATGGGTGATTTGTGCCTACTGTGCTTGCCCATATATTCTCACCTGGTCTGAGAAACCTTCCCCCTTCAGTATGACACGGTTTCAGTTCACAGGGGAGGTGGTCCCATTTTAATTTTTAGCGCTGGGGAGTCTCTTTTTTAATTTAATTTATTTTTTTAATACTAAAAGAAACCTCCTGTGCTACAAACTCCCCAGATGAGCACAGCTGATGTGAGTATTCAGCTCAAGGCAGGTGGGAACAAGCACAGCCACAAATAGAAGCAGCATCAATGAATGATACAGGAGCTTGAAGTTTGGAGAGGGAATAGAGAATAGACCTACGTGGAGCAGGAAGAGCTTCTGACTAGTAAGTGCATTTATGTTCTCTAGGAAGAGAGAAACTTAGCCTTTGTTCTGTTTGGGAGTTCCTAAGACAAATGCAAATAAACTAGCTGAGAGTTGGAAGTTTGCAAGGCAGAGGGGTGGTGAAATTACGGAGTAGCTTCTGAATGAAGGAGGGCAGCAGTATCAGCCTTGTTTTTTTGCAGTTCTTTTTGGAGGGCTTCTGCAGCAGGGAGAGCTGATCATTTGGTGAACTCTTTCAGCTCTGTATTTTTTTCTTCCCTTCACTGCTTCGTAGTTTGAGAAGCACCAGGATTTGTATTCTTAACTTTATTCCTGTCTGCTGTTAAATAAAATCTGGCTTCAAGCTTAAAGTGCAATGGCTTGTAGCCTGTCAGGGCTATTAACCTCTTCTTGGTTTTTCTGGAAGGACTGTTCTGAAAATTCCTTTTCTGAGCCTGTAAGTTCTTACTGTTTATGGTAGTTTTTGAGGAGTTCTGTAGAACTGGTGAGTTAGCACATATTTCCCCGTTATATTTTTCTCACTAATAACAGGAGTCAAAATTTGTACTACCTGACATCTTTCCAAAAAGCTATAGTCCTGACTCGTTGGTATATGGAGTTACTGTTTATTGGTACTGGTAATGGCTGTAGGGTATTTATGATGCAGTAAGTGTGGCTATGAAAAAGGTTTTTACGAGTCATTGTAGAAAAACTGCCTCATTATGTTGTGATAATCTGCTAAACAAGAGTCACTGCTGTAATTAATATTAATGCACAGAATTCTATGTAATGCATGATGCCCTCAGAGCCTTGTGTAGTCAATCACCCCCAATGGCTGTGAGCTGCCTTCCCTGCTGCTAGATCCTCACTGGTAGAGCTGCTGACATTCACAGGTGCATTGGGTTTGTGTGGTATTTATTTAAATACCAACACTAATAGGTGCAAATGATCTAAACCAACCCTGTGATGTGAATTTCTTCGGGTTTGCTAGGAGAGACAGGAACAAAAATATATCCTGCTCTCAGCTATACTTGACTAAAAGCTTTCCTGTTGCTTCTCCATCATTCTGAGTTTCCACTTAGTTTGAGGCCAGGGCAGGCCTGAAATCGTGCTGCCTTTGATCGCTGCTGAAATCAGTGGGGGTCAGATATAGCTAGAAATTATACTGTGCATTATTTTCTGTCTGTGATAAAGTGAGCTTGCAGGTATGCTTACATTCTTAAACAGGTCATTAACTCAAATTGCTTCTTTACATGATATAAGCCTCCCTGAAGTCTAAAAGTGGGTCAGTCAAACTCTGTTCAACTTCAGCAAATCTTAACATCAACTATCTCCACTGTTAATGAGACTCTCAGGTGTCTGGGCACACATAGGCTGAAACCAGTCTGATGGGATTAGACAGCATTTTAGAATCCATGTGTGTTACCTTCTTGCGTTTGTTTGCTGCTTAAACCTGACAAGAGTAGAAAGTGTTGAAAGGATATTCTTGTAGCTTGTAAGTTTGGAATACCTCAAGTCATCGAGTATTAATGCCTAATTCTATTTAGAATCATCCAGATAATCATTATGTAGTGTTGGGTATTAAATGGAACCTTTATTCCAGGTACTTAAGTAGGTTAATTACTGATTATGCACAAGAACAACAGAAGAAAAATCTTACGGTTTTGTGCAATGTGAAAATTCTGGTTTGAACTTGAACGCATAGCACAGGGTTTCATGTTGCCTTGTTTTGTGAATCATTTTATTGTTGGGCTGTTTCCCTCATCCTCCCCTCATTTATTTGGCGTTGTTGGTTCCCTTAGGTCATGTTTTAAACGTGAGATAATATAAAATTGCTCTATCTAGCATTGCAAATTACCAACAAAATCCATAGGAATGGGGCTTTGTGCAAAAAGTTAGGATACAGCAAGCACTGGTGATCCATACAAGAGATTAATGCCAGGGTCTCACTGGGGTAGCATCCCCTGGGCTGGAGGCCAGTGAGCGTGCCTTCATTAACAGGTGAAGGAGAGAAGTGACATAATTGACCACCAGCATTCTCCAAACCCTTTCCTGTGAGTGAGACATGTGTCATCAGTACCATGTGGGCTGAGAAGCAGCTGCTGTCCCTGGGATGGTGGCTGGGTCCTCCTTCCCATCGCAGAGCTGCTGCCATTTGCTGTGTGCAGCAGTCATTAGCCCGCTCTACCCTGATGTAAGCAGGGAGGACTGCAGTGATGTTTCTCTCTGCCTCTGGCCTTAATCCAGTCAGTCATTAATTTTAGCCTCTTCTGGAGAACATCTTGAATTTTTCAGGCCTCCTGGTGGGAAGATGTCTCAAAACCATTTTATTGATTACATCTGAGATCTTCCTTGTGTATGTTCCAGAGCGAGAACATCTGGAAAGCTGCAGACATTGACACTAATAAATTATCCTGTGAACTTTTTCAAACCTTCAAACCGCAGTCTGAATGTGGGTCACTCATTTGGGACTCATTTGTCTCACCTTGGTTAGACAGGTGTACTCCAGTGACTCCAGCACCCAGCTGCGTGCCTTTTAGGACATGGTGAAGTTGCTTCTGTTTGCATCTGCAGCTGCTGGGCAATGCTAAAATCAGTGTGTGAAGTGCTCTAGTATTATGAAATGTGACTGCAGCAAGAGATCAGAGCCTCCGAAATGGTTGGAAATTCTGACATGGAGAGAAAGTCCACACTGTGCTCCGCAATGTTATCTGTTTTGGCACAGTCTGCAGAAGTACATTTGCACTAGGAAAGTTCCTACGAAACCCTGGTGTGACTTTATAATAACATCCTAAAATGTGCGTGTTAAAAGTACTAGTTAGAATTTAAAAAAATCAGTGAGGATTGTTTTCACCACGCACTGCGCTAAAAAAAAATATTTCAAGGACTTCCACTAAAGAGCTTTTTAGTTTTATAGCAGCGAAGATGAAGATAGAATATTAATTGTATTTATTCTGAGCAGATCTTCAAGATCTTGAACACCATGCGAAACTGTGAGAGTTCTGAAACAGCTGGCCAAAACGTCACTGTAAAGGCTTTGTAATTTGGAAAGCCTTTATTTTTTTTTTTTTTTCCCTCAAAAAGTGTTGTATATAGTATTGCTTTTCTATCTGGAAACTCTCAACTTCCTGGGTGCCATGGAAATTGCATGCTTTTTTTTGTGTGTGATCTTTCTTGAAGTGCAACATGGAGAGTAATGAGTAATTCAGCTTAACACTTTGTTACAAAATCTATGTTCAGTTCTAATCTAGACACACCCCAAAGGATTTTAGAGTAAGATGTCCAGCTTCCCAAGTTAGCATTAAAAATACTTATCACATGTCCCTCAGATCAGCATATTTGGCGTTCAAGTTGAAATTCTCTTTAAAGGGTACTAAACTTTCAAAGAATTATGTTAATGTGGCAACAAATTGTGTAGGTTGCTTCTATAAAAGATCTAATAATTACTTAAAGCCTTGATGATATTGTTAAGAATCATTCAGTGGTCAGAGGAGGAGGAAGGCTGTGCAAAGCTGAAGAGCCCCAAAGAACATGCAGCTTGGCAGTTCGGCATTGCAGAGCAGATGCTGACTCCTTGGTTTGCAAGGTTTCTGCCTCTCAATCAGCAAACAGCATCAGAGGAAGGCTGGCAGGATCTCCGAAATTTGGTTTCTTGGATGGTATTTCCATACATCTTGAGTTTTTCACCAAGAGTTTATGTATGAATGGCTTTTATTTCCTCTACAT
>JAOWBP010003659.1:28899839-28911373 GCA_028571105.1 Tragopan temminckii
AAGGCGACTGAAGAAAATATTTGTGAGCCAGCACAAGCAGTGATGTCCTTAAAACGATATTCATTTCTAAAAATAAGGAATACATTGAGTGGTAGCTCTGAGTAAGCCTGAAACTGCCAGTAAGGCTGCTTCCGTTTCAGCTGTTCACTTTTAGTTATCTTCTACAAGGAAAACTTTTTCAGTCATTTCAAGACCATGGTGTTGCCTTAATAGGAGGATGAAAGAATTTGTGTGTCTTGTGGTGTATTTAGTGCAGTCACTTCTGGTGTCAACAGCATATTGCTTATGTTTCATGAGCTGTCAAAATGATGAAAAAGTCTTCCAAGGACTACTTCATCAAACCTCAAGCTATTCAGTGAGTGTGATGTGATTAAAATATAAACGTCATTCAGAGTAATTGGATGTCTTCCCTACAGCACAGTTTCATTAATAGTCTCCCTTGGGGCAGAGTGCTTATCTGCAGGCTGATACGTGAATTTACACACTTGTGAGTGTACAGTGTTAACTAATACTGACGTCTTTTGCACGCGTGCTTTGTTCACACTCTGGCTTAAGTAAATGCGAACTGATACAGTTTGTTGGATCTCTTCAAAATGTACAGTATTGTGGTTTTAATTGAGTTATGAATATGCGTGAAATGCTTTAGGCTGGGAGGCACTTTCAAGCAGCTTTCTTTGTCATGGGTGGGAATCTGGATAAGTTGCCTTCAGAAATGATACTGTGTATTGTCTTGTTAATACAGACAGAAAATCAATTAGCTGAGGCAATTCCACAGTGCTGCAGTTCTGCCTTCCTATTTTCCTCCAGTTGGAGTTTGCCTTTTCTATGTAATATCCATTAAGTTTTGGAGGATAGACTGAGCTGGGACCACTGAGCACTTGAAGATCTGTAGGTAGCATAAGCAGAATGGTACCGAGAAGTGAAACACCAGGCTGTGACATCAAGATGTTTCCTCATGTTGACACAAACTGCACAAATTAGTTGGACCAAGAATGCAAAGGATGCTTCAAGGGTAGGATCTACAGGAGAGCATTTCAAGGAGAAGTTGGTATTTGGCCACATGAGCTCGTTAGCCTGCTTGAGTCCTATTTTCTTGACCTTAAGCTTTGACTTGGTTTAGAACCTGGTTTTTGATTTCAAGTCATGGACTTCTCTGTACCTTAATATCTCTTCTGTGAAGGGAGAATAATACTTTTTCTGACCCTTGGTTCATTTAGATGATAGATTCTTTATTAAAATGCATGTGGACAGTAGCCAGACCCACTGAGCAGTGAATTTTCTTGGAGCCTTTTCAGAGTTAGTCTCGCAAATAGTAATGATAATAGGAAGTGAGAGTATCCACACGCTTGATTACTGCCTGTTTAAAAATAGGCACTCTACTGTAAACCATAATTGAGATCATGCTAAAATGAGGGAATCAGTAGCCCAGGCTGAGCTCTCCTTCACTGAGTATGGTTAATGCACAGTTAAAGGAGAGACTGGCTTTAAAAAAAGACCTTAGCCTCTCTGGTGCCTGTGATCTGAGAGCATATATCAAAGGTTGCACATGGAGCTTCAGAGGCTGTATATGGAGCTTGAGCAGCAAGCAACAGGCTTGTTCTGTGCTCAGCAGAGTTCGGGATGCCTTTGAAGCCATGGGAGAATTAGAATGCTATGGAGCTTCTCTAACTCCCTGATACACCACAAAGTAACCTGATTTTTTTTTTTTTTAAAGCTTCTCTCAGCTATGTCTCCTTGAGAGGTTATAGTAAAACAAAAGTTTGTAGGTACCCGTTGTGCCTCACGTAGTACAAAGCACACAGTGCAACGGCTGTGTGCCTGTCCTAATATAGATGAAATATCACCAAGCTAACAGAGACAATTGCAGTTTGGTCCTCACAGAGCTGAAGCTTCAGTTTGCGTTGTTTTCTTATTTTATTTATTGAAGCTAGAGTAGTAGTGTACTGACTTTGATTTAAAAAAAAAAAAAAAGTTATTCAGGAAAAAACTGTACCCATAATGTGTTTTTGTGTGTGTGTGTGTGCAGACTTCTGTCTGTTCAAAAGATAAACAAAAAATCTACAAAGCAATCTCAATACTTTTAGACTGATCATGCCATGGAGTTTGTCTTACCCGAGTACTAGGGAACAAAATGGGATTTAACATCAAGAGTTCTAATTTTCCTGTGAATAGGACAGGGTTCACAGTTTTGTCCATAGCTAAACTCTCATGTGAATCTGTGCTGAAAAAGGATATTTTCTTAAATGCCAAAGCATCTGCTTCAGATTTTTAAGGAGTAACTGGTGACTGTGTGTCTTCATGTTGAATCCTGTGTGCTCATTGGCTTTGGCACTTCACTCTCAGCCTTAGTTGAGGACTTTTTATAGCTAGAATTTTACTAAGCCTGATGTGGTTCCTGTAAGGGGAAGTTTTCTTTAAAAAATGGAATTTTATACTTTGATCTAAGCACAGTCAAGCTGTACTTTCTATGAAAGCCATTGCTGTAAGAAATAGAGATGTGCTGCAGTCTCATGGCTGAGAATGTGCTTGTGCATGGTTTGGAGTTACCATGCCACATCTTTGGTGATGATTTTGAAAAGTCAGTGCTCAGAAGCAGTTGGCAGAATCACTGACACTGAGAGTGGATTAAAGACTAGATATAGTGTATTTCCTGTGCTTTTTTTTCTTTCCTTTAGTGAGCACTCTCCTGATACTGAACAGATGTTTTGAGTACAGTATCTGTATTGGCAAGGACTGATGGATGCAAAGAAAGCAAAGACAACACATGCATCTTTTTTAAAGTATTGGTTGTGATGGGCCGATGAACATCATGGATTTACTTCTTGAATGATTAAAGAAAGACTCAATGGTTTCTGAATGAGAATGACAGCTTTACATATGATCCAATTGGAATTGTCCTCATAGAATAAACAAAATTGTCATCAAGTGTGGCACTTGAAATAAACTTTTTATAACTTCTCAACTTTTTAAGGTATTTTAATTTGTGTTTTTCCTTTTTCTTGTAAATCTGAGATTATTATGTTCAGTCATTACCATGCAAGAAACTCTGTGACTAATCTATGTGATTCTGAAGAAAACCAGATCAGGAAAATTGTGTAGTTGTAAACTAAATTGCTGCAGTCCCTGTGTACTGTATTAGTTTATTTTTCTGCATTACAAATTGTTTTTGGCCTTTACTACTACTAAATATCTCACTAGTTAAAATACTGCTGACCTTAATTAAATAGCTAAAATTGAATAAGTGTGATGTTGGGTGGTTTTTTTTTTTGGTGGTGGGGTTTTTCATGGTATTTTTTTTCGTTTGTTTTGATGTGTAGGTTAGCATAACAGGATTTGTAACTGGTGATTTCATAAGAAGCGGCTGATAACTCATGCAAGTAAATTTGAAAGGGTCAGGGAGGATTGAGATGATAGGAGGATATAGAGAACTTTTTCTTGGGTGGAGGTGGGTGGGGAAAAGGTGGAAAAAATTGAGCTGTTGAGTCTAGAAATGATAGTAATTTCCTCCTTTAAAAGGCTGCTGTAGAGGCATATAAAGAGAGCAAACTGCTTTCCTTGTTCTTTGGGAACTTAGAGGAAGGAATGGTGCAAGGGAAACTTAGATGGAGTGTGGGGAAGTACGACCCAATTCTACGAACATCTGAGTGCTGGGATGGATCACCTGAGGCACATGTGGAATCTGCACCACTGGCAACTTTTATGAGCAAGTTATTCTAAAATACATCAGGAGTTGTTTTTTTTTTTTGTTGTTGTTGTTTGTTTTTTAATATCTGAATTTGAAACTACACTACTGGAAGGAGTTGGTGGCCTTGTAGGCTGACATGAAGTAACTTAGCAGACTGTGACGACTTGTTCTGCCTGAGCATCTGTCCCAGCATGTGGGAGAAGTTGAGACATTAAAGCAACGTTTCATGTTTGGCTCATGCTGATGGGCAGAGAAGGGAATGGTATTACTAATACCAAGTTACTTGGAGAATGCTTCAGTGAAGATAGAGCAGAAGCTGATGATCCCTTATGGCTGGTGGGCATTGCCATGTCAGATACCTTATTCTAAATATTCTGCACAGATAAGACTGTGGAAAATCAAATCATAGATGACATGAAATGTTTCACCATGCAATCATGCATTTCAACGTTTTACTGTATTTTGAGTAAGATGTTTTACTGCTGACCTCAGAATTGATACTGGAGGTGTAACTGTCAGCACAGAAATACGTCAGCTTTGAAGGATTTGTGGCACCCTACCAAGTATTGTGAAACCTTACAAATTGAAAACAGCATGGAGAACATCATTTCATATAGAGTGTTATATTTTCATTAGCTGCTCATTTCCCCTAATGGGAGAACAGATCTAAAAGCCTGACTGTACTCTCATGGCCAACATAGAAGGCGTTAATAATTTTATTCCTCTCTTGTCCAAGGTGCTTTATAGGAGTGTAGCTCTTGCTATTGGACTTCAGTAATTGTCACAAAATGCTAGAAGTGATGTTCATATTCCCTGTTAATATATCATTTTTTGATCATTATTAATGCTAGTCTCTGAAATGTAATCATTCACACAACTGTTTTTGGAGTGAGTGAGTTTACTACAGTTGGATTTAATTTTGACTTTGAATATAGTTAGGCAGGCCTTTTTTTTTTTCCCCTTGGACAATAATGAAGTCATTGCATAAAACAACTTGAAAGGAAAAATGGGAACAAAATGATTTGTAAATTCGTATTAAATTTAGTGAATATCTTGGCCCAGAAAGTATCTCTTGAATTATACTGAAGTGTTTCATTTTATAACCTGCATTTTAAAAAATAAGATTAATGGAGTTTGATAGATTCCCAAACAAAACAATCTGCTGTGGTTAAAATGATATGTTCCTGCTTGACCGGGAATTGCTATAAATTAGGATAATTGTCCGAGGAGCTGCTGAGAGTTGTTTGGCTAAAAAGCATTTGAGATGATAAAATCAATCATTAAAATGCATGGAAAGCAAAATTTTGACCGTCTGCAGTGTATTTTGATTCATTATTCAGATACTTGCTTGGGAGATTTTAACCTGTAATATGAATTCTACTCTTCCATTATTTACAACAGTGTACCACTGCAGGCTTTGAAACTTCTGCTGTCTTTGTCAGCGTTTGAGCTACTAAAGGTTTTCTTTTCCTCTCCACGTCTCCCCAAAAACACACACAAACACATGACTTCTGTGAAGTAGCTTTTGTAATAGGAAATACTTAATAAAAATATCGTACAGAGGGAACAATTAATACCATAAATTGTGCTTTCATTAACAAAAATGATAGATAAGCAAAGAAAAGAGTATGCAGTGGTTTTCACTTTGTTGGTGTCTATACCACTGTAAGGCTGTATCACTGTTGATTGTTTCTATTGCAAGTTGCAGTACTGCAGCTCTACTGCACTGACTTAAGTATAGTGCATTGACAATAAGGAGCTGCTGTAACTTGCTTGCCTTGTGCTTGATCTGCATCACTGTTGCTGTGCAAGCAGGGATCACAAGAACTGTTTTTTCACCTCAGAAGCTGCTAAATGCTAGATCTTTTTTTTTTCCAGAGCTTTTTTTTTTTCCCCCTAGTATTCTGCTGAACAGGAAGGAAAAAGAGGCAAAGATCACTTTCCACGTTATGTGAAAGAAAATTTTAAAATATAAAACAGCTTTAATATGGCAAAGTGACTCGTTTTACAGTGCTTTCTTTCTGTTTCAGTATAACCACTTGTCTCTTCCATTCAAAGCTGCAATGCAGCATGACCAACTATTCCCAGTTTCTTTCACTGTGCTCATTTCCAAATATTCCACTTCTCTAAGGAAGAAATGATGGCAAAAAAGTTGTATCTGGCTGGTTAAGTATTCTAACTCCCAGATGCCCAACTTTTTCCTATGCATGGAAGTTTTCCAGACTTAATTTCGTCATTCTGGCAATAATGAAGCTGAGCTGTGTTTTAAGGCTGAACGTGCAGGCAGCACACGAACAAGGAGATTGTAGAGACTGGAAGCTCTCACAGCTCAACTGTTTGGTTCTGTTGATGGCCTGTGGTGTTTGGGTAATCCTTTCTCTTTCTTTGTAAGCTTAGTGTGCCTGAGTTAATGTCACGAGGGAAATGTCCAGAGGTAGCTCAAATGCTATGGTAGAGAAAACAGTAGAGGTATAATTTAGGGACTAAGGAAATTCACATTAGATTCTTATACTCCAGGCCATTCTCTTTTCAGTGTTGTGAAAGAATTGCTGGCTCACTATTTTGTATTTTCTAAGAGCATTTACATATCATTTATATACTTTCTCATAAACAGCAAGACTCCTGTCATGTAATTCATATTATTTCTTGAACTTGGGCTAAGCTTGGAAGAGAACATTCGAGCAAAAGTGTTGGGTCTGGTTTTAATCCATTTCTTCCTTATTTTCAGTTCGGGTACACATAGCTCAAGTCATGCTGCAGCAGACTTGGGCCTGATCCCAGGCACAGCTGGTGAAACCTGAGTAAATACAGCCTCAAATAGCACATCAGAGAAGGGTCCAGTGGCTCAAAAATATTTAGAAACTCTGTTATCTTGTTAGGCACATTGTTGAAGAGCTCATCTCACACTGTAGTTGGTTTTGTTGGCCAAATTATAGTGAAGTTTGCTTTGACTGGGGTCCCATGCTAGCTGCAAGGAGAACAGAAAGCAGGATGACCATTTGGCTTTGAAAGGAGGTAGCACCCAGACATACATCCATTAAATCAATGGATATGTGAAGCAAATCTATGCTTTGCTAGTGTGATTAAAGAAAAATGCTGGAAACTCTTTCATCACATCTGGAAAATACGACAGCCACGATTTCATACATCTATATCTATTATATTAATCTGCATCAGGATTTATTTTAAATCCCTTACTCAAAATGATTTCTCATATCTAGAGGGCTAATGTGGGCATATGTGCTAATTAAACATAACATTGCAATTGCTAATTTAAAATATTCAGAAATCTTTTGCATCAGGTGATAGTGACTCATCCAAAGCCAAACCTACCCTGGAGAAAACATCCTCTACTTGCCATTGTTATTAAATAAAAACAAGATGTAAAATGCTTTTCAAATTATTGTTATTTTTATTTTTTCTTATTTCCTTACACCTAATTTTACTGGATTAATGTCTGCCCATTTTCCTCCTTATTCCTCCAATTCTGTTCTTAAGTGCTTTTTAATTTAATGCTTCTGTAGACTTCTGCTACTTGTGGGCAAGTCTTGCTAGCTTGTTTTTGTGTTTTAAATGAAACAAAGTTTTCAAATGCATTATTTGAGACGTTTTAGGAATGTTATTAGGCTGACACTGTTCTTCATTTGGGATATCTGTAAGAATATTAGGACTGCAAATCATTGCTTTGCTAGGAGGAGAATAATAAAGGCAATTTCTCAGGGGTAGGAGAAGATCACCCATTCACTAGACAAGTGCCACAGGAGGAGGCATTTGCTAACCTTAATAGCATCTATTCTAATCTACAAATTAAGCTGCTAAAATAAGAGATATAAGGTATGCGGCGTTTGGAGACACTCAAGGTCAGGCTGATGGAGCTGTGGGTGTCCCTGCTCATTGCAGGGGAGTTGGACCAGATGGCCTTTTAAGGTCCCTTCCAACTCTAAGGATTCTGTTTCTGTGTTACACTAGCTGTATTCACTTTCTGACAGTACTCAGTCTTTGTGAATGCTAGCTTATAAACAAACAGAGGGTTTCTGCAAGTATTAGAGAGGCAGCAGATCCTCCCATTTCTGTAGCAACAGACTGCCACTGAATTATCTTTTTATGGCATTTCTGGTGCATATTATCTACCCTGTATCCTGCAGGACATTCAAACCCAATAAAGCTTCATATTAGGATTATAGAATGTTAATCAAAAGCGACAGGTGCATATACTGCATGGCCTTGTATTGGGAAGTACAGAACAGCGTTTTAGTGCTCAAAAAGGTAGATGTAAAACTTGCCTTTTATTGTTAGAGCTGCTTCCTTATTGCTTCTCAGTGCAAGAGTAAATTGCTTAAAATGGCTCAGTGCAGTTACAATATGATGGGTAAAATAACAGGTTTCCATCAAAGTTTATGAAGAATCAATAAAAACATTAATTTTGTTTTCCAAGTATATACACTCATGTATGTAAGCAGCAGTATTTGATTTTGCACTCCAGCCACGGACTGTGTCAAGCTTTTAATATTTTCTCTTTCTTTGGAAGAGTCCACTAAAAAGTTCTAATTTTTCTTTAATAGTATTGAGAAGAAACGAGTAGTTACTCTCATGTGGTTTTTATTTTTTTTATTTTTTATTTTTTTTGCAAATAACAAGATACAAATGTTTTTCCAGCTACTAGTGTGTGTCGGGTTAGAGCAGATCAGTTAAAATCTCAGGTTCAGATGTGAGCAGACAATGTGCAAAAGCAGCATTCAGGGTGATACACCCAACTGGTGTAAACAGTGACAGCTTTCTGTTCAACCTAGGTTGTGTACTTGTAATCCCTGCAGGAATTCCTTCACAGCTGTTGTGCCCTATGCTGTGCTCTACTTCATGGCACTTCTTTAATAACTTTGGGGCTGCAAATTAGTTGTGTAAGAATGTTTCAGTGAGTTATGTATTTGTGTCTACTACTGCAATTGGAAGCTGTATGGAGCCCTCCCAACTTCTGTCTTGCTGATGGCACTCACAGCTGTGCAGCTTTAACTTCAGGACAACTGGTTGCACGGTTAAACTTGGCATGTACATGATAAAAGCTTTTATTACTGGATCTGAGACCTGTCTGGGGGAATGTTCTAAGAGAAAGGCGTCCATGAAAGGAAATCTGTGATGTGGCTCAAGCAGCGCAATCATTGCTAATTTGTTTTGGGGGGCAGTTTGGAAATGATGGTCAGACCCAAATTCATTTTCATGAGTCTTTGACTGTGATTTATAAGGGGAATTGATGAACACCTGCACCTTTGCTTCTCTGCTTGCTCAAATGAGGAACAGGATTAAAAAAAATAAAAAAAAAATTAGGATCAGATCTGCTTGTCAAATAACTGGTAACCAGTTATCTGATATAAAAGACTGAGTACAACAATCATGATTGTTCTCTTCTGATGTTTTATCATGCCTACGATATAATCTTAATGGTGGGCCCATCTGCCTTGTTCTTGTTGGTAGATTGGGAACCTTTGTGCTGCAACATTTAAAGGTTTCTACATTACCAGCTTTGCCAGTGCAGTGCTGCTTATTGCTCTGCCTCTGTTCTTAGCAACTTCCAAATGTCATTACTTCTTGTTTTCTTGCTGCTGGATGCCACAGGATTGTAACTGCTATAGGAAGCATTTGAAGCGCTAAGGTAAGGTGCTAAGCAATAGTCTGCCATTATGGGAGATGAAGAGCATGGTGGAAGCACAGGTCATAGGGTTTGATTCACACAGGTTGTTCAGTGTTCAATTCATTCACTATGTCTGAATTTTACCTTGATCAGTCTGTAGTGTGGTACTTGCATAGAAATTATCTTACAGGGTTACATGTTGTTAAATGAAAATCTGGGTAATGTAACTTGGAAGTGCTCGTGTCCTTAGAAAAGAAGGCAATTTTTATTTAGTGTAGTCTTTTAGGCAGTAAGCTGGGATGCCCAAAGCAACTTCAGGCACTTGGGTATGTGTTCATCACTGTGGTTTTTATCTTATTACCACTGGTTTCTCTCACTTTCCTTTGAAAGTGACATTAAAAGGCTCTTGAAGTTAATGGAAGCTCTTTATGCCTTCAGTATATGCTATCAGACTGACCTATTCAAAACCATGCTTAATAAACTGTTAAAGATGCTGAGTAAATATGTAAACGTGCAGAAAATGTAAAGGCAAGAAGCTAATAGTGCATTTTTGTCTGCTTATACAAAGGAAGCTTAGTGAGTTGCCTACCTGCTACCAGTGAGTACTATGTCACTGAGTTTCTATTTTCAGCTATAACAGAAAACGTCTAGAAATTAGCTTTCTTTATCCAAAGGCCACATCCATTTCTAACAACATCTAATCATTTAAACAAGCTTGTGTTAGCTTATGAATAATAATAGACTGAACTTTTGGTTAGATTGAAGGAACATAAATCACTAAGTGTCAGGCAGCTTAGAAACTAGTATGTCCTCATGATTGTTTAATAGAGTACAAAGGGAATTGCCTTCAAGCTAGTAAAATCTTGTACCCAGTCGCCCATCCGCAATGCTTCAAATAAAGAGGAGAATTGTTCTCATATGAATTTTGGTTATAAAAATTTAATTAGCTGCTGAGTTCTTTCTGAGGATGGAAAAAGTGATTTTTTTTTTTTTTATGTAGTCACTTCCCTTTGACTGTTTACTTTTAATTTCTGTATTGCTCACACAGACATAATATGCCACCTTCTGTATCTATGTTTTTTCACTTTCAGTGGTGATTTTGAACCATTTTTTACACAGCTTCAACATTTTTGTTTGTTTGCATGTTTCTGCATAATGTTTGACTACTTTTCTTAGAAGACGATAGCACAAGTAAGAGGAAAAAACGGATGCATAATCAAATAATAGGCAATGGATAAAAAACTGCTACTACTAAATAAGATGATAATTATAGTAACTATTACCGACACTGGTAGATTTGTTGAAATTAATCTTCAGAAGATTACGAAGATAGTATATAATAATCACAAAATCAGTACTCAATTGAAATCAAATGCTAAAAAGATGAAAATGTGAAAAATAGCATGTGTATTATTTTGCTTTTAAAGAAATGACATATTTTCAGGGTCATTATGATTCTTTTGAGAATGATGAAATCAGAGAAACAAAAAATAATCAATTTATTTTGAATTTTTTTACATAATTAGGAGAGAAGAAGAAAGGACAAAGAGAAAAAAACACATTTACCTCATTTAACATCTGCTCATAATGACAAGTGTCATTATGTCAAAATAATTAAATCTCTGGCTTAATGTGACACATTTTCTAAAAGTGCACTGGTTCTTGGAAATACTGAGATCACCTTGAAGCATACATGTTTGTGTATTGTTTATTCTTCACATTTTGCAGAAATGCTTTGAGGCCCAGATACGTCAAAGGACGTTTTTCTGCTTCAAGGCTTTCCATGGCATATCCATCAGCTCCATTGCTCAGAGATCTGCTTCAAAACAGTCATCAGGGCAGCAGATAGCTTGGAGTGTGCGTCAGAAAAGATGCAATAATCTGAAAGATGTAGTCATGGGATTGTAGAATCATAGCTTGGGTTGGAAAGGGCTTTAAAAGTTGTCTGGTTCTCGTGTCTTTTCCATGGGCAGGGACACCTTCCACTAGATCAGATTGGTTAAAACCCTGTGCAACCTGACCATAAGCACTTCCAGGGATGGGGCACCCACAGCTTCTCTGGGCAGCCTGTGCCAGTGCCTCGCCACCCTCTATTTCTCTATTCTAAATCTATCTTCTTTTGGTTTAAAAACATTTTCTTGTCTATCACCCTGGTGAAGATAGTCTCCCCATCTTTCTTGTAGGCCCAATTTAAGTATTGGAATGCCAATAAATAAATTCTCC
>JAOWBP010003659.1:28917056-28927344 GCA_028571105.1 Tragopan temminckii
GGGGAGGTTGGTGGCCCTGCATGTGGCGGGGGGGTTGGAGATTCATGATCCTTGTGGTCCCTTCCAACCCTGGCCATGCTGTGATTCTTCTCTCCCTGGAAATATGTATTATTTTTTCTGATATCTTACTGGTTTCTCTATCTATTGTCCTGTTCCTGTTCTGGTATATGTTTTCTGTCTTCAGTAACAAGCTTATGGATATGAATACCCCCACATTTATAACAAATTATGGATGAAAAACCCTTAATCAAAGACACTTGGGAATGTATGTGAAAGCTACTTGATACATGGTGATAGATGACCCTCTGTAGACTCCATAGCTCACCTATTTTACTGATTTTTGTGTAGTGATAAGATTCTCCACCTTATAAAGCTATTAATAATTTAACCTGCTCCATTGCATTCAATATCTCTGTGGGATGTGTCAGCTGTGGAAAAATGATACACTTATGAACTTTCTGAAACAGTAAATGTGATCAATACTTGAGCCAGCTTTTCCTCTGAAGCTAATTCCTAAGTAATTTCTTCTGCTTGATGAAGTTTGCTGCCTGCAAGTAAGAGTTAGATCTCGATGAGCAGAGCACAGTCAGTTGCATTTGCAGATGGAGCTCAAACTCTCTGTAGAATGTAACGGAACTTTCAGTGAATGAGACAAATGGTATGTGTGTGGTTTTTGTTTACTTACAGAAAAACGGTGAATTAGTCTAAGTGCCTAGGGAGTTCTTTGCATTGATTATCATGTTCTTCTGATGTTCTGCAGAATACAGTCTTTCATAATCAGAAGAACACGATAATTGTGAAATTGGTATCATATCAATTTTACTTATTTCGCTAGAAAAGGAAGGATGCTATTCTTTTTGTGAAATGAACAAAGTATAGCATTTCTACTGCAACATGCAATTACACTAGGCACCAGCTTAGAGTCATTCTGTAGCTAAAATTTATCCAGTGCTCCTTAACTACATCATTAAGAATTTATAAATTAAGACTAAACATCTTGCAGTCTACTGAGGAAAGGCAGATGAAAGACAGAGTCGGAGCGATATAAACATATGAAAATAGTGAGCTCATAATTAAAAATACCACCTCTGGAATGATTTCTAAATCTCATTACAAAGGATGTCATTTTGGGAAAGAAGGAAAGGCACAGACATGGGAGTAGAAATTACACTACAAGTACCAGGTAGCGTGGAAAAATTGTCCATAGCTTGAAAGGAAGGGAGGTTTCCAAGACAGTAGCTGCTATGACACTGTTCTACATGAATGTGTCCAAATTATGTTCTGTCTGTCCCTGCCTGTTGGTGTAACCTCTCAGGAAGGATAGCTGTCTGCTGGTTTTAGGGCAAATCTTTAAACTTATTTTAATGTATTTTAACTTGTAACTCCAAAAAACACCACCGCCCCCATTTGTTCTAAAACCCATTGGTTTTAAGGGTAGAAAATAAATAACTGTTTAAAGCTATTTTTGCATATTGTCACGTAAACCATGACAGTATAGGACAGCACCTTGACTTCTACTAAGGAACTTCTGTTTTACTGACATAACCCCGAATAAAACATTGGTGAATCATAGTTTGACAGCTGACAGTGTTTATCCAAGCAGTGACTCCTTGAGTGTGCAGCTCGTTGACAATGCCCTTGGTGGACTGCACATGGAGAAGCAGTAATGCCTTCAGGAGGCACTCTACAAGAAAAGAGCTCTTCCTCATTACAGGACAGAAACATATTATCCAAAACCTCAGTGTTTATGCACTCTTGTAAGGAGGTCCATCTGCTTCTATATTAGATTTTTTTTTTTTTTCTTTACAGGAAAGTGCATTTCCATAGGAACGTGTAATTCTTTCATCAGTGATAAATCTTTGCATCCCAGAATGTGTACTGACTGGGAGCTGGGAGCTGAGATTGCTCTGCCATGATACCTCAATCCCAAGCTCTTTGTAGCATGAGAAAAAACAGAACTTACGAGCCATCTCAGGTCTGATATTCAGATTTGTGCAAAGATAAGCAAGCAATATGAGGTATTTCTCTCACAGATTTTCTGAATTCAAGCAAGGACAGATGCCTCTGAATTTACAAGTGAATCCTTTGTTTCTTCTTGTTAGCCTAACAAAATGTTATGGAATGGAACCTGAGAGCTCAAATATCACTCAGTCCATATGCCTAATTTTTACACTGAAGATTTATGTGCCAGGTTAACAACATAATTATCCTATTAAACGATATTGCAGGGTATCTGAATTAAGACTGATGGCATAGATGAATACGTAAAGGTCATTCTTTGATACATTAGTTCTTTTATTGATGGAAAATTTAACACATAAGTAGTTTGTATCTAGCATGAAACCTCCTCTAGCATGAAAATCACATCCCACTGCCTGTCTTTATAAATATTAATTCACAAAATGCATTTAATTCATGTAGTTCCTGACAGCCTATGTGGTGGAACTGACAAGTTAGTTGATAAGAGAGAGGCACAAAAGAAAAAAACAACAACAACAACAAAAAAACACCTGACATGTTTACTCCAAGGTGTCAAAGTGCATTAAGATATTTAGACATAGATTCCTTCTGAGTTGCAGTGGATAAGGGTCAGCTTGAAGATAGAACAGTCAGCAGTATATTCAGATCATTAAAATCACACACAGTCCAGAAAGAACTGTGCCAATATAAAGCTATGTACAAAAAAACACAAAATCACCACCAAAAACTACCGTGGCAAATAAGTTCAAGACTTTGAAATGAGAAAGCACAGGAACTGGCAAAGGCTACATCAAGAGGTGTTACCAGGTTAATGGAAACTAAGATAGGAAGGTGATATGGGCACATAAACAATGACTCAAGAGAGCTTTTAGAGTAATTGATATGTTCTGAAAGGTGCTAAGTTAAAATTTTCCTGGCAAATCAATCATTACTGAGTCAGAGGGAATTCAAAGTGGGGGAAGATGGTAGGCACAATGAACTGCAGAGCTGAAGGAGCTGCCAGGGAAGTTTGAGGAAATGACTGACCTGAGAAGTAGAACCAGCTCTGCTCTTTGGTATGGTGCAAAATTCCTAGCAAAGCTGGAGCTGCTGGAGACAGGAGGTCAGGGAGTGTCAGGGTATAGGCATTCACAAATCATTCTAATGAGGGATCAGCACTTGGAAACTGTGAGCGTCCAAACAACTTTTTCTGAGAGGAAAACTCTTCTTCTACTTCCCCTGAAGAATGACAAAAATTTGCATTTATCCTCTGTTAGCATCATACTAAGAAGCTGATGTGCATATCTGTGTGTTGGCCTCTCCTTTCCTACTTGTTTCAGATCTATTACTCTTTGCATGTGTAGATTTGAGAATGCAAAGTTGTTAAGGAGCACAGGTTTGGTTTCTTCTGCGCACAAATATATCACTGTCTGTCCATTGGAGTCCAGCTTGAGTTCCAACCATTCTATTAATCCAAGCAGCAAACAAACCAACATAAGTCAAATTTGAGGCACCCTTTGTATAAGTCAAATGTGGGTAACTGACTGTATATCACAAAGATAGAAGTAGCTCTTCAATTTGCTATCTGCTCTTAAGCCTTTTTTTTACTGCAAACAACATTTGATTTCAGTGACTGGGGATATGCCCAGTCTGCTTAGCCACTAAAAAGTCCTCGATTCATGGAACTTCTGAAATGAATCTGTGAATTATAAAAAAAAGTCTTTAAAACATTCATCTTGATTCAAGGAGATCTATATCTCAGTATTAGTGTGTGCTACAAGAAAATCTTTGCAGGGCTAGGTCATTAATTTTAACTAAAGAAGAAACATTAGAAAATATAGATGCATTTTTCAAAATGGGAACAGTCAAATGCCAATACAGTTTTCAGAGATCACATATTTCAAGGAGTTAACTAAACTCTAAACAATGCTAGGACACTTGGCTACCTTTTGAAATATCTTTTTTGCTGGTGCTGTGCATATTATAGTGTGACAATGCAGAGAAGCTATAGCCAAATTTCTTGCAGTTTGGTTTTGATTTGGTTTCAATAATAAAAACTTGTCCTATCCTATTTTAGGTCTCTTTTTGTATGTTTCTTACAGTCTGATCAGTTGACAAGGATCGCAGCAGACTAAATCTGCATTCTCAATGCGTATTAATTTGTTTATGTAATAACATTGGCTTTGAAATTATATTAATCTGAATAATTGAATTAAATTATATGTGGTTCTACTCTTATGCATTATGGCAGCTTCATGCACAGAATACTGAATACTCTTCTTCAATTTAACCAGTGAACTTTGGCTGCTGGGTGCACTTCTCATTTCACTGCTTCTATAAAGCAGTTTTTATGTCTCAGTGTCAAAGTGAGGTATACACATTTTAGCTTTTATTCATAACACTTAATCCACATTAGTTGTTATTACAGAGACAACCACCTAGATTTGAAGAGCACTGAAATCTAGTAACTCAAAAAGTAATTTCACTTTTATGGGAACAAAACAGGGTGCTGAGGGCTTTGTTGGGTAAATATATTCATGCACTTTCATTTAAGCAGCAGAAAAGTGGAGTAGCCTAGCACACCATGATGTTGTTTTTGCTTTTTTTTTTTGATGCACCATTAAACCCCAGCATGCAAGCAAGTTAATAACTTCATCATTTTATAACATAGGTATACTTAAGAAAAGATAAAAGACAGAAGGAAGATTAGCTTGTAATTAAAAACAGAGGGGAAAGCATTTTGTGCTTACAATAAATAAATTACAAACAAAAGTTATTTTAAATATTTTTTGTTAGTAGAGAATTTATATTTCAAAGCTGTTTCATAGCATAGAAATATTGAGCTTGCTGGAGCAACTCATATGTTTTTATTTATCCACAAGAAAGTTAAGGGTGGAAAGCAAAGATATTTAAATATTATTTTTATTTTTTCACTTTGCTTCAGAAAATTATATTGGTCCTTACATTTATTTATTTACTTCACTCTAAGGGGAATCTACACGGTCATTGTGCAAGCAAAATCTCCAAGTGTGTCAGTCAAACACAACCAATTTTCATAATATTTTCTAACAGTAATGCGGCTAAATAAAAATTGTAACACTTTCTGAATTGGAACATGCAATTGTATGTTTTATGGCTGGCTCAAATGTCTTACCTCTGCTTTAATGAAAGATGTAATGATTGAGTCTGTGTTAAAATCTCTCGGTCTTTAGAAATTATTTATTTGACATTTTCTGTGGATATGAACTTGTTATTCCTTTTGCATAATGCTTCAAAGCTTTACTATGAAGACTAGAGGACTTTTTGAGAATACTAAGATGCATTTTCATAACTGGACTCTCTGTCTCAGGGGATTATCTGACTTCTTCACCTCCTCCAGCTGTGAGTTCCCCCCTGCGTCTGTAAGTAAGCATTAATATTCAAGCAGTTCTGCAGTGAATCATTGGACTGAAAATGTAACCTCCAAAAATTAAATGGTTCATTTTCATTTGAGCAATGAAATGACTGAATTTACCCTGTGGGCCACGTAATTTTAGCAATAAATTAAGGGTAATTACATGGAACCAGGATCAAGAGGAAAGATGGGGAGGTACCTTTTGGTAACAGAGCAGTCTTAGGTTGGCTTGTCACTGTCCTCTGAGACAGTTTTGAGACAGCCTTTGAATGCTGATTTCTTTAGAAATGTGGACTTGTGGTTCACAGGTCTGTGGTGGTCACATTATGTGGTCTTCTTTGGACTCAAGTATGTGAAAGAAATACGGAATTTTTAGAGGTTTCAAAAGGCATGAACTAAGTCTATGTCTTCGGGCACCTCATCTAATCTTACCTATCAAGTACCATGCAATTCTGTGCTCTCCAGAAGTCTCATGGAGCATGAAAATTTAAACTAGAGTTCTCTTAAGAGTTTTCACCTTAAAAACAGAGTATATGAAAATCCTCTGTTAATTCTGATATTTATTTTTTTAACAATTCCTTGAAACAAACAAACAAAAATTTCTATTTTTGATGGAAACATAATTATTCTTTTCCTGTTGTTAGATTATTATATTCCAGGAAAATCCTTTTTCAATGGAACCTGCCTCTGTTCTGTGCTACCTGAGAAATTTCATGCCCAAGAGGTGTGACAGGACAAGGACAAGTAGTTTCAAGCTGAAAGAGGAAAGATTTAAACTGTGTATAAGAAAAAGGTTTTTAAGATAAGAGTAGTGAAGCACTGAAACGTTCCCAGAGAGATGATTGATATCCCATCCTTGGAGACACCCAAGGTCAGGCTAGACTGGGCTCTGAGCATCTGATGGAGCCATGGGTGTCTCTGTTCCTTGCAGGAGGGTTAGGCCAGATGGCCTTCAAGGGTCCTCTCCAACTCAGACAATTCTGTGAAATAGCCTTTGGCATCTCAAACCCTTCTTTAACCAGATTAATCGCATGTTCTAGGAGATGTTACGTATGGAATAATTTGCACACGGTCTGTTTTCCATCTTCTAGGCACTATAGTTACATGACAAAAAGTAGGACACGTTCTTGAAAATAGAGACCATAGCGTCATTTGAAGATTGTTCTTCTACAAATGTGCATTTGTAACTTCTTCCCTGCTCTGCTGTTCAGGCATATAGTTCTAAAAATTGTATTTTATATCTGCTGATGAATGACCTATGTATTTAGTCCCTCACCAAAATTTCTTTTTTTGGACTTTTGCCAGAGCCATGGTGGTTTTTTGGAGAGGATTATTTCTCCAAGAAGAGTCAAAAAGAACACATTGAGAAACTGTCACACAGCACGTCATGCTTCAAGCACGGTGTGTGACAAATCCAGAAGCTTTAATGTCACTATTAACAAATGTACTATCACTCAACCTTATCACCTCCTGACATCCTGACTCTTTCTAACTTCCTTTCATCTTCTTGCTGTCTCTGGGTGCCTATCACTACAATAGCTCTTACTGCACACCGTAAACGAATTCAGACAGACTGTCATAGTTCCATGGCTAATCTTTCATTTCTTTTTACCTTTCAAATTTAAATGATCCAATTGTAATATTTTTCAAATCTCCTCTGTCTAAAACTTTAGGGATGTTGAAAACCCACCTCTGGTCCACCAGTAAAAATAATGATTCCTGATATTTTGGGTTCTGTGGAGCTAAGATGAAGTATCTAAAAAAGTGAGTTAACACTTGGATTTGTGAAAATAGTATTATTCAATTGTAAAATAGATGATAGGGGTATATTTTCACATGCAAAGAGCAATGAGTCACGTTACAAAAGAAGTTTGAAAAATAATGAGACTTGCCTCAACATATATTATTCATTCTATAGATATTAATACTGGTCTTCAATAATTCATGGCCTGTGTTCGTTTTTGTAGGATTCCGATGTTTTCTGACACCATCGCGCTCCCTGGCACAGGGGGGATGAATGGAACGGAAGCTCTCACGTGGAAGATTACTGATATTTGTAGCATTGCAGACAGGAGCTGCCAGCAGAGAAGCTAATACATGAGGGGCTGAGGAGTGAGTGCTTTAGGAGGAAACCATCTAGATCTCTCAGACAGCTCAGTATGTAATTCTGGTAATACTATGGACTCTTTTCATTTCACTTTCTGTAATAATTTATGAGAGCTAAGAGACTGTAGTTAGTAATGGGTCTACTATGGCTATTTTTCCTCAGAGCTATATCCTTAATGGTATTTTTAGACAATATTTTTTTGCCTTTGTGAGCTGAGCTGTTTTGCTGTGTGCTCAAAGCCCATTGGGGCTGTGGTGCAGTGGGTGCTGTACCTGTGGCACAGCAGGGCTGTCCCAAAGCTCTGGAGAACGGGAGGATGTGCCCAGGACCCTCCCACATTTCACCAGGAGTTGTTCTCTTCTCTTGAAAGCTAAATACTGAGTATTAGGGTTCAGTAATATTCCAGTATCAAGATAATTTTCTATTCTCTTATCTTTGTACAACATTCCAGTTCCTCACTACGCCCCCACAGAACCATACTTGACCACACCACTCAAGGATGGAGTCTATGACTTGAATGCCTGCCATTGCCATGTGACTACATAAGAATCCAAGCAGCTAAGTTAAAATTTTCATTATTTTTAAACAGGTGGCATCTTTCTTTCTTTCTTTCTTTCTTTCTTTCTTTCTTTCTTTCTTTCTTTTTTTCTTTTTTTTTTTTTTTTTTTTTTTTTTTTTGATGGTAGTGAGATGGGTGCTGAATTTTGGCATTACTCTCATCGTGAAAGATGGATATGGTTCATTTTACCCATTCATCTTTTGTACTGTCAGTTGCTACATTGACTCATTTTACCCATTTACTTTGATGCCATCAGGACTAAAGGAAAATTCTATTCCAGAAAAGCAGAATGATAGGAATTAGGTAACTTGTAGCTATTGCCAGGTTGGAATGAAGGGCTTTTCAAGGACCATCAGCATATGAATAGGATAACCTCGGATGCACTGGAAGAAGAAAAGTGACCAGAAATATTTTTAGCCTTTGGCTGCCAAGGAGAACAGAACCTCTGAAAACAGCATGACTGAAACTCAGAATGAAAGAAAGAATGTGTCAGGAAACTAGGCAAATATTACAGAGAGGAAGCTGAAATTTTAGGAGAAAAGGACAAGGAGATAGGCAGAGTCAAAAGCAAAGATATGCTTTTACCCTTTGTTTTTCTTCCAAGTTTGAGTTCCTAAAAGAACTCTGTCCACATGAATAAAAATGCCAGGTTGTTTGCAAAAGCCTGCCTCCGCAAATTTATGTTTTATTGATTCCGAAAGAAGAAGTTACTAAATAGATGCCTATCTTCATTTGAAGCAAGCTGGAGTTCCTGGAGAGAAACGAGTGCTGTGAACATGGCAACCAGCTCTGATGGCCGAAGATATAAAACTGAAATGGTGCTCCTGCCAGGAGAGGATGGCCAATGTCAAAATGTGCAGCCTTCAAAAGGTTTTAGCTCTCATTTAAAATCCTATCTCCTTTTACAGTGACCTTTAATTATTACACTGACCCTTAACTTGTGAACTGACCTCTGTACGCTAGCTGATAGTGCCTGGCCTCTGCTGAAATGTGTGCTGCAGCAGAAGTCTCAAGGCTTGACTGTGTTCACTCTCAAGAGGCTGTAAGTCAGCTTGAAATACCTCTTTCAGATGCAGCGTGCCTCTTAGTGTCAAGTTCATGAGTCTGTGTAGCTTAGAGTATCTTGTATATACAAATCTGTGATTAGAGTTTAATGATCTTATGTTTTAAATTATTTCATTGAATAAACTCCATGCATAATTTAAAATACATTCCACCGTGGGAGTATTTTTAAACCTTACTAACCAGTGTTGTCAAAATACCTTTAAAAGAAGCAAATGTGAAAGAAACAACAAAACACAAAATCAGAAAGCATTTAAACCCTAATGAGGGCTAGTCTTCAAGTATTTTCATTTGCTTCTGTTCACTAGCCTTTATTTTTTCATTTCTGAACGCCATCATACTCAAGCACACCGCAGAGATAGGTATCTCATAAAGCAATTTATCTCATCACAAAAAAAAATGGACAGGATGACTTCTCTGAAGATGCTGCTCTCTCTGCATTGACTATAAAGTAAGTTTAAATGGCTGCATTAAATTACACAAGAGACGGCAAGGTGAGTTGACAGGAATACCATGATAAATTCGGATTCTTGGGTAAGCATTCAGAGGTAAGGATTTTTATGATCCCAATTTTTATGAAAGTCAACAGGACTTAAATGATAAACGATTTTCCGACTGAAATCAGTATTATCATGCCTTTCCCTTTCTTCTCTGACCTACTGGTAAGACATAAACTTCCAGGACCAGGATCAGAACTGTTCCTTATTATCGCTATGAATAACACATAAGACAGTGTAACAACATCTTTTGTAGTTGGACTTGATGATCTTGTGGTTGGACTTGATGATCTTGAAGGTCTTTTCCAACCTGAGCAATTCTGTGGTTAAGAACCCACTCATAGACACAGATCTGAGAGGTCTCAGTAAAGAATTAAATTATGAATATATGCAAGAACCTTTACTTTAAAATCACTAACAGCCCTGAGCCAAGATGCACGTGATACATATCGAAACTGTGCTTACTAAAATCCGTACCTTCTGATACAGCAAGGAAAAAGCATTTTCTAGACTTGCAGCCAGGCGGGTATAAAGCAGCAGAGTTACATGGCTTCTCTGTGCTGCATTCTGTAGCAGTGACTGACGTTTGATATTGCACTGTTCATTAAGCATAAGGTACCAGAAGTGGATCTTGTAAAAAGAAGTAATAAGGATGTATTTGTCATCCATGGTTCAAATGCCTGTAAATGAAAGATCCCAGGTGTTGCCTG
>JAOWBP010003659.1:28927444-28938113 GCA_028571105.1 Tragopan temminckii
GTAAAAAGAAGTAATAAGGATGTATTTGTCATCCATGGTTCAAATGCCTGTAAATGAAAGATCCCAGGTGTTGCCTGCACCTTCCATATATATTTTCAAGACACTATTTTTAATTTCTGAATTCTGTATAATCTAATTCTATTTCAAACATTGGATTGGGCTGCTCGAGGAAATGGTGGAGTCCCCATCCCTGACATGTGGATGTGGCACTAAGAGATGTGATTTAGTGATGGGACTCAATAGGTCAGGTTGATGGTTGGAATTGATCTTGAAATTCTTTTCCAACATAAATGATGCTGTGATTCTATGAACTGGCATTAAAATTCTTTAGAGCAACAGTTCTTCCCTTCTCTCAGGGGTTTGGGCCCCAAATCACAGGTTTCTGTGTATCATAGAACAAAGTTTTGTCAGAATTTTTTGCTTGCTGGGTGATAAAAAATCTCAGCTTCTTGGAGATCTCACAGCCTTCAGAAGGCTCATGATGAATTTAGCTGAGGATGCTGCCAATAAGAGTTCATAAAAGTGGGCAACAAACGAGATGGTGAAGTCTGTCCTTACTTGTTTAGTGTTTCATGATAGAGATTTTTGTTTTCATAAGTCCCTAAATCAATTTTAGTTTTTGTAATCAGCTGTATAAAGCATAAGTACTTTTCTTCTGGACTCCAGACCTTATGGTTTGCAGTCACAGTGCTGGATGGACAGTTATTTTCTGCAGGACCTTCCAGGTCAGTTTCCCTTTAACTCAATGGATCGTTGCTAGTGTGTGTGCTGCAAATTCCCATTGCATGTGCAAGTTCATCTCAGGCAGAGGCATTTTGTTTTGTATGCCTGGGGGTCTTCTATTATAAATGTCCTGCTCATCTACAGTTAGTAAATTCTAAGTAGGATAAATATGTATTGGCCAATAGGAGCTCTAAATAAATCCTTGTGAACATTCTCCTCTTTTATTGATCTTCTCAGTGTTTATTGCATTTAAAACACTACATAGCAACCAAGGTATTTGCATGAGGTTAGCTGGAAAATAGGAATTAATGAACACACAGCACTGGAGCATTTCCACTGGCTCTTCACTAGTAAAGATATTATTCGCTATAATAACAGAACATTTTATAATCTTCAAATAATCTTCCAGCTGTCTCAGACATCTACTTTAGTATTCATGCTCTCATTTAATCAGCAAATACAGGAAAAGGGATTCTGGGAAGTACAGTGTGAATGAGTGACAGCTGCCAGCCTGGTGACCATTAGCCTCAGCTCTGTTGGACTATGACTGCATGCTTTTTCTAAAAGAGTTGGTAGAGTCAGCAGAGGGTTGTGCTGAAGTAAAAGAATCTGAAGTGATGGAGTGATGAATCATTTCTGAGATTTGGGAACCTGAGAAGTCTGAATCTGTACATAAGCTTTTATTGGAGTCAGTATTGCAACTGACATCTGAAGATGCATCTTTATTAGTGTATCAGCGCCAGAAGTGTGCTTTTGGAGTGACTTTCCTGAGCGCTGCCATTTAGCATTGTTGTGATGTGTCTCAGAGCATAGAAACTGAGTTTTGTTTGGATGAAACTGAACTGGAAGATCCACCTAATCTGGAACTGAACAGAAAACTCAGCAAACATTCTCCAGTCCCTCATGGGAATTCAGCTCGGGACCAGCCTAGATGCAATCTGGAGCAATCCCCCAAGCACACATAAGAGGTATTAAGTGCTCAGCACCAGCTGTTTCAGTCCACTCCTAGGAGGCTGTGCTACCTGTCAACCTAATAAGCACATGCAACCCATACTAGTAAGGACTAGAATACTGCCCTGTTTTCCAGACGTTCCCTCAGGGATTACTCACAAAAAAAAACATCCAGTAGCACAGCTGAAAGATAAACATAGATGTTGCAGCAAGATTTTGCTCTGCTGGGATCCCCTTTATTTGCCACATAACTTGTTTTTCTTTTCCAAAGGCTTCACTGATATTATCACATCTGAAAGCACAGCACCTTATCCTTAACATTCTTCAATTCTGCCCAATTTTGAAATGAGTAGTTGGAGAGTTTCTGAGCTTCTCCTTTCTTTTTGCTCAAGAAATGTTATAGGAAATGAAATATAAAATCACATCAGCATCTAATCAAATTCCCAGCCCCTTTTCATTTTCAAAGCGATCCCTACACTTAGCTGCGCAGTCTTGCTGAGATAAAATGTGGGCTGTGCAACTCCATCTCTCTGTGGGACATTATTCTATTGCTTTGATGATAGCCTTCAGAGCTTCTGTCGCTACCCCATGACTTAAAATACATTTGCTGCAGGGTCAGGCTCCCATCTGCTTTGCTCTTGGCAGCTGAAGTCAGCTTACTACAGAAGCAAAGGTGTGGGAATGAAACAGGAAAGGAAAGGATAATGGTTAAATGTTTTGTCCTTTTTGTTAGATGTGAGGTCATTTGCTGAACAAGCAGCAAAACTGTCCCTGTTCTCTGCACGGATGCCAACATGGGCCAACTGGGGAAGAAGCAGGTAGTTCATAGAGAAGTCACTCCTTCGTTCTTCTGAAAAGCAAAATATTTACACTGCTGGGCCTTGCAGGAGAAATAGATTTGCCAGAAATTGGAGCCATTTAATGAAGAAATTAATTTAAACGAAGATTGCATTTTCTAGTTTTGGTAAAGACTTTTCAACCTGCTATTGCTTCAGCTAGTTTTTGAAAGAGGAATGAAAAAAAAAACAAAAACAAAACAAACAAAAAAAAACCAACAAAAAAAAACCCAACACTGATTACTGCAATGATGTTTTAAAGACCTAGAAATGACAACTTATCTCCCTTTTATATAGGAGATGCATTTCATTTTTATATATCAGTTACATGTAGCCTATATTCCTATATTTTATTCAGAATTATGTCAACTTGTGACACAAGCACTGAGATTGCTTAGCACATGTAAATTCCCTGGAATTATGGATGTATTTTTGTTTATACTGCACATTTCTTAGTCCAAGCTGCAGAAAGCCATCCAGAACTTAGCATTACCTTGGAGTTTCTTGGCTTCCTCTAAAAGTAATGGAGTTGCCTGAAGACATGAGAGTCACTGGGCAGAGAACCCAGGTCTTTGGGAATCATGGAAGAGAACAAAGAAACCATAAATGTGGTTTTTAATCGTATGAACTGATAAACTAAATGTCATTGCTGCCTTTGTTCTAAGAATGGCAATAAAAAATCCAAGCTTTTACCACACGTACATTGCAGGAAATATACATAAAGTTGCACAGTAAGTAGAATTGGATGAAATAAGAGATAGCTTTCCCATGTGGCATGGCAAGATTTAATTCATTCAACAATTTAAGCTATTATTTTCATGATAAATATGCATGTAAAACACTGTATATGATGCAGTCTACAGTATCAAGTACGTTATAAAATATTTATGCCATTCTTTTAAGGATTAAAAGCACACCTTACAAGGCTAAGAACTCCAAAGGCTATGGTGAGAAACTAGTAGTTTTATCTCAATTCAGGCTGCGATGGCTTTGTGTGCCTTTGAAATTGCTACACTCTTCAAAGAAAAAAGAAAGTGCTTTAAGTGTTTTTCCTTCTCTTTCAGCCAGGAGCTGCGTTTTGGAATGAACTCAAGTTTGAGTAAAGAGAGTGTTCAAAATTTTAAAATGTTATGATAAATACTGCATGACATCTGTGTAAAACAGGTGCCCACTGTACACAGGATTGTGCTTTTGCTTATGTCAGATCTCTCGAACATCAGAAGTTTCAGATTGTTCTGGAATTGGTTTTATAAATGAGGGTTGGGCGACTCAAAAGTGCAAAGCATAATGGCAATAGAAAACTGCATCTCCAGAGCTGAACTTAAGTCTTTTTTCTTTCTCACCCTCTCATTTTTATCTACATTTATCATTATTATCTGCATGGAGCAATAACGTTTTGAAGAAATGCCTGATTTTTGATGCCTCAGTTATTTGATGTCTTTTTTCAAGACATTTTACATTTCAAAGAGTGAGTCAGACACTTTAAACATCCAGACTGGCTGCTTATACCTTTTCCGAGCTGCATTTTTTGTCTCTAGATACAAAGTAAATTCCTTTAATGGATTTATTATCAAGAAAAAGACTCAAAAAAGCTTTAGCTTCACTCTCCTACTCTCTTGACTGCAGTTTAGCATCTCACTCTGTGGAGGGTTTGAAAGGCATGGAAAATGTAAAAGGACCTGTAACTCTGTGCCACAATTAGGAAACATGGATTTCTCCCTCACAGAAACTGGTACTGTGGACTCTTTTCCATCATGTGTCTGATGCAAAGGCTTATGCCTGCCTTGTGAGTTGCTGCTGGAGGATAAAGGGAGGACTGAGATCCCCCACTGACACCTTTAGGTGAGACCAGTGAACTCTTCCTGCCTTTCATAAACCATGCTCTGTGTGACTTCTGAAGGTGCTTGGGATTCAAATTGAAACTGAGCTAATTTGGATTACCATTACTGCAGTGTCTGTTAGACGGCAGGCAACACAGTCTCTGCTATTCAAAGGTGAAGTGCTTCACCTCAATGCTTTCCTCTCAAATCACCTCTGTAGACCAAAGCCGCACATTTGTCCTTCTGCCAAGTCTATGAAGCTCATAGTTTCAGAGCACTGCTGTGCTCCCATCCACCGAAAGGAAAACTGTGAGCTAGTATCCTGTGTTTGTGCTACAAGTACTGGTTGATTAAAAAAATGCACCCCTTATCTATAAAATGATTGTTTGTTCTACAATATTTATGACACCTTTCCATTACTACCTCTTCCTACGTTATGGTAAACTCAGATGATGCTTTATATTTCTGTATCAGCCATGGAAAATTAGATTTAGTAAACAGAGAATCTTAATAATCATAATGTCCTTCTCAAAGAGAAATGAATCAAATTATCATTATGATTAAATTACACATTGGTTGTTTCATAAAAACACAACAATAAATAAGTGGGGACATTGCCAATACTTCAGACGCCGCTGAAGATTCACTGGCATGCCCATGAGTGGCTTAGCAAACTGCAGCTAATGTCCTCTTATAAAAAATAAATATCTATACCTTTGCACCATAGCAAATATAGCATGCAATATTAACTTCATACTATATCCACATGATTCATTTAAAAGCAGTTAAACAATAAACCAAAGCAATGTTTTTGGGTATAGGATGTGGAGCACCTAGTCCTGAGAGGAATGGTGTGAATTTTCAGCTCCATATGTGGATTGAAAATATCACTGAAAGAAATCATGTCTTGATTCCCTTGGATAAAAGTGGCCTCCTGCACTACACTGCTGAGCTCTTTCTCTGCTGTTGTGAAAAATTTCTTTTTCACTGTCTCTAGCAGGAATTAGAGGTATAGCTTTTCAACAGCTCTTTATTGTTGCAGAGAATTACAAAGGAGGACAAATCATAGACGCTTCAAAAATAATGAGAATTCAAGGCTATTTCTGGATTATAGTGATGTGAGAATGCTTTGGTATTTTTGTAACATTAGAAATCTGAACAGCTCTCAATTCCAGTTCTGGAGCATTGAAAAGATCTCTCTACTGACTCTGTTAACACCAGCACCAAAACACTAGCTGCTAATTGGTCCCCTTTTTCCACCAAGGCCAATACTGCAATCCAGTAAAAGTATTTTTGATTCTCTGGAGGAATAAAGTGGGGCAGGAAAGAGGCATGGCTCTTTCAATGAGCAAAAGAAACAAAAATATTGGGTAAGAATTAAAAAGGGGAGGAATCAGAGCAGACATGGAAAAAGATAATCAGAAATGATTAATCAGACAAAATGAGAAGATTGAGGAGGCTGAGAAAGGGGCATTCTTTTAAGAATTTTAGTCATTAGAAGGGAGTTTGATATTTTTATGTGTTCTTTTTTTGCTATATTCAACAGAAATGTAGCATAACTGATTAGTTATCACATTATCATTAACAACACTGGGGACCAAAGAGGGATGAATTATTCATGTAAAACCAGTACAAATAGACACTTGAGGACATAATTTGTTTCATATCTTCCTCTAAAAGTAGCAATTCTCTCTCTCTCTCTCTTTTTTTTTTTTCTTTTTTTTTTTTCTATTCCTTTTAAGAAAAAATTTGAAAGGAAAAAAGGAAAAAAAGTCTATTTTTCAATAATCAGTGAAGCCAATCTAAGGGAAGAAAAAAAGAGCTTTACTGCTTACAAAGGAATTTCCCAGTGTGCTGAGTTAAATGCACTGCTATTTTAAAGCATTTTAGATAACGTATATCTTTGTGACATTACAGTGGCAGCCCAGTGAAAGAGCCTCTCAGCTAACCCTGGTAAGTACCTACTGCATTTTGGTACCCCACTTCCAGTGCAGTTGAACCAAATATTCCCTTTAGAACAAATTAAAGCACAAAACATGTCAAGCCTTCCTCTAAAAGCCTTGGAAACTTAAACAGAAAGCCTGTTATATCTGCGGGCTGAATTGCTAACAAAGATGCTCTGTGCTTTTTGGTTTGCAGAACGAAACATTCAGAGCACTATTAGGTCCTTTCCTAAAGCATCGTAACAAGTAACTGATCATTGCCACTCTTGTGCAGCACCAGTTGAGATAAATACACATAACTAATTGCAATGAATATGGAATTTTGTAGGAGCCCCACAGTTTCATTGTTTGAATTGATATAACCAGTTATTCATGCTTGAATCCACAGTGGGATCCTTTTATGAGTATTTGCACAGGAGAAACAGATCTTTCTACCAAAATCTGTTCTACAGTACAATATTTACATACAGCAGTATTGTATGGCTTAATGTTAAAGTTTTCTCTCTGCCATCACACAGTATAAGAACTAATTCTTTAAAACTAGTTGATTAAAATCTGTCTGCAGTTGTAGAAAATGAAATATGTATGAACTGATTTAGCTCCAGTTTGCTCAATTATCGTAATTTACAAATCAATAAGTAAAATTTCATAATATGTTTTAAAAGGCCAATAAATATTTCAGATTTGCCTTAGGCATTCCTAGGAAAAATTGCGCAGGAGCAGAACTGCTGATTTCTGTTTCTCACAGGAAACACATTTCAATGAGAAAATGAAAGCTAAACATTGATTGTGAACCTAGAGCAGCCAGCATCCACCTTGCTGCAGCTTGGGATAGCACCTAGCTCAGGGGAGCTGATTTACATTATTTTATGTCATCTTTATCAATCACTGTTATCATTTTCAAACTTAGATTTGCCACATCACGCAGTTGTTGATGTCTAGGACTATTGATTTATTCCACTGATGGTGCTTACTTTCCTTGCTAGGAAACATTGACTGGCTTGGAACAAAGACTGCTTTGTGTTGTGAGCTGGGATTCAACCATTGTGTTTAATTAATAAGCAGTCTTTGTTTTGCACACAATCAGATCCTTAGCCTACTCGAGCTGCAGAGCTGCTGATTTTTTAGAATGTAGATACTATAGAAGAGTAAGCAAAAGTAATAAAGTACTGAGGCTGTCAAAGTGCTCCTCAGGTAAAAACAAGCCCTGAGGTCTCTCAGCCTACTTTGCAGGAAATCAGGAAACTGTTAATATATTTTTTAGGCATCTAAATGGTAATATTCCTTGACACCTGTCCTTCCTCTTCTTGTGTGCTGCTAAAATACATCCTCTGCTGTATGCTAGATTTGATACAAGTTAAACCACACACCTTCATGTGACAGAAATATAAGTCATGTAAGATGGGCCAAATTTAAATGACCAGAATTATTACGATTAAGCAAATATTATGAAGGATGAAATCTAGGGTTCAAGCTGGGGAAATCCAGGACAAGCTTTTCCCCCTCAGTCACAGTGCATAGCATTAAGCGTTCAGATCTAACCGCAGTTTACCTTCAGCAGCACTTGTGGAAATTGATATTAAATTGGGATATTTCTGCCCTCCTTTTTCCAGTGCTGTGTGTCAGACAGAGCAGCATCAGGATTAGGTATGGAAATAAGAATGTGCCTATTACTTCTGCAGTTGCCCAGCTCAGTGCTCAATAAGGTAAGACATGGATGCAAGGAAAAAAGAAATTGCTCCTTTTACTGCAATGTATGTGAATGTATCAGATCTCAAAAGATCACAGAATTTAAAGAGGAAAAAAGTCCCTGCTGATTGTTCCTACTCCCTGGTTTAGGAATTGCTTTTGCACTAGCTCACGGCTACAATTTAGAAACTGGTATCATTACCATCCAGCAGAAAATCCTGTTTCTCTTCCTAAGTATCACTACGTATCAAGCCCCCAGAATGGCAGCAGTGCACAGTTCCTGCCAGAACACCTTGATGTGTTGTTTTTGGAGCCCTCCAGCACCACTGCAGCAAGCACAAGCCCTGAGCATGCAGTGTTCTCCTGGTGCTGGGAATGCAGGTCCCTGTGCATCAGAGTGTGTTGATACCACCTCTGATTCCTAAGGCTGTGCAACAAATGGCATAGTTAAAGGACAATGTAGCCTGAAGCTTGAAGCTCTACTAATACTCTCTCAACCCATTTTGCTGTTCCTGAGGCTACTTCCACTAGAACTGGGATAAATCAAAATCCTACTCCAAGGAGCTTCAATATTCTCGCTTCTTTACTGCAGAAAACCCAGATGAAATGGCCAATAATTTCAAAAAGTCCCAGGGAAACATGAGCAAACGGTCCTTTATTGCTACTGAGGACTAAATCACAAGGCTACATTCAAAATTTGGAATATTTGTTCTGCAATTTCTTTCCAATCCAAGAAGTGGCCACTTTAACATGTTTTGTGCTACTTGTGTTATTTGTTTTTCTGGTTGTGAGCTCATACCCAGAGAGTGGTAGTCGATGGCTCAATGTCTGGGTGGAAATCAGTGATGAGTGGTGTTCCTCAGAGGTCAGTACAGGGACTGGTGCTCTTTAACGCTTTCTTGAATGACACTGACAGAGGGATGGAGTGCACACTCAGCAAGTTTGTGGATGACACCAAGCTGTGTGGTGCAGTTGACATGCCTGAGGGATGTGATGCCATTCAGAGAGACACAGGCTGAGCAGTGAGCTCAGGGGAATCTCATAAGGTTCAACAAATCCAAGTGTAACATCTTGCACCTGAGTCATGGCAATCCATGCTATCAGTACAAGCTGGGGGATGTAAGGATGGAGCACGGGACCTGGGGGTACTGTTGGAAGGAAAACTGGACATGAGTCAGCAATGTGCCCTCACAGCCCAGAAAGCCAACCATATCGGGCTACATCAAAAGAAGCATGGCCAGGAGGTTGAGGGAGGTAATCCTGCTCCTCTGCTCTGCACTGGTGAGACCTCATCTGGAGCAGTGCATCCAAGTGTGGAGTCCTCAGTGCAGGAGAGACATGGACCTGTTGGAGTGCATCCATGAGGGGGCTACAAAAATGATCCAAGGGATGGAAAGCCCCCTTCAAGGACAGGCTGAGAGCTGGGGCAGAGCAGCACGGGGAAGAGAAGGCTCTGGAGAGACCTGAGAGTGGCCTTTCAGTATCTAAGGGGAGCCTTTAAGGAGAAAGGGAACAGACTCTTTAGCAGGGTCTGTTGTGATAAGATGGGAGGAAATGTTTTCAAACTAAAAGAGGGAAGATTTAGATTGGATATAAGAAAGAAGTTTTTTCAATAACAGTGGTGGGGCGCTGTAACAGGTTGTGCAGAGATGTGGTGGATGCCCCATCCCTGGAGATATTCAAGGTCAGGCTGAACCAGGCTGTGAGCAACTTGATCCAGCTGTATGTGTCCCTGTTCACTGCAGGGGAGTTGGACTGGGTGACCTTTAAGAATTCCTTTCCAACTGAAAAGATTCTATGATTCTATGATTCTTCTTTCTCCCTCTTGCATTTAATCGTTCTGTTTTGTTGTGTTCAGTGCTGAGTCAAGAGGTATTTGAACATGACTGTGGCATCTGTTGACAAGTTTCTACAACATTTGCAAGCTAAAAAAAATTACATAACCGTTTCATTGAAGTCAGTAAGGCCATTCTTGGCATGAAGTATTACTCAAAACCAGCAGATGTCAGCTTTAAGTCACAGTCTCTTATTAAATACAGCACAAGAATACTGTTTATTTTAAATGTTACAAACTTCAATTTACCACAGGTTTGTTATGGCAGTGCTAATACTTTCACAGTGGTAACCCCTCAACAGTGTAAACAGTATATTGAGTACTAAGGGTTCAGTCGTGAAAAGGTTGACTGTCTAATAAGTAATACATACACATTTCATATGTACATAAATGTCATTACTTGGTCTTACCAAATTTCACCTAGAGGCTGCTTGATCAGTGCAGTAGTGTGCTGATTGCATGTCTGTCAGCCACAGGCAAGCACAGTTCTAAAGGACTCATTTTGAACCAGCTAAGGCAGGGTTCAGGAGACAAAGCCCGCTGAAAACAGCTGAAATTGAGTGTGTGGAGCTCACTGCCTTGTTGGGGTGGGTTGCACGGGATGCAGATTTTCCCCATGTCCCTGATCGGGCAGGAGCAGCGCAGTCATTGCAGTGTAGTTCTGGACCACGAGATGGCTCCAAGTACATGCGTTCAAGCCTAATAAATTCTCAGACGATGTACTTGACACAATTTCGTTAAATGGCAGCTACGGAAATGTGCTCATACTTCAGCGTTTAGAACAACTGTTTAATTAGGCACAATCAGGAGCCAGTGGTAGGCACTTGTATAGTAACTAAACAGAAACATTACAATCTGCTTTTATAAATGCTT
>JAOWBP010003659.1:28966179-28987370 GCA_028571105.1 Tragopan temminckii
GTCCTTGAAATAGAAAAAATATATATGCTAATGTACTGCATATGTATGTCTTAGCTGTATAAATGTAGGATCTGAACTCTGAGAGAATGCACTTGGCTGTCAAGTTGCCTGGTGCGCATCATGAGAAATAAAGGAATGCCACTTTCTAACTCCACTTTGGAGTTAGGAGTGCTCTTCCTGGATTTTGGATGACACATCCAACAAAGAAAAAAGGTGGATTTGCAAATGCGTTTGGGGAGAACATTAAGAAGCTGGTGTTTACAGATCACTTGCAGGCCAGCCAGAGCAAATGCCTCAGACAAAGCAGCTCTTTATTCTACCCTAAGCGTCCTTAATAGTACCTACAGCCTTATACTGAACCTTGAATGAATCTAATTCTGAAATGCCTGCCGTGGAGAACTAGACTTAAATTTTGTAATGAGATATTGAAACAACTGCACAGGAATCAAAACCTAATTTGTTTTTAACATCGTAGAAACTGTAAATCCCAGCTCTGTTTTCAAGCTCTGGGAGCCTGGTTCAGATGCATTATTCAGGCCCTGATAGCAACGAAGCTGCCTGATAACTGCTTATAAGCAAGCAGTTACAGAGCAAAAAAGGGCAATAACTCGACCTACATAGCAAACTGAGGTGCCAAGGGTATAACGTATGCAAGCCGCTATGTGATTGTATACAGGACTTTTGCAATATTGCAGCTCTTCTTTCCACACGTACTGCTGGCAGGTGAGACCACTGAAGCAAAATCTATTGCAAAGCATATCTAGATCTTTGATATATTTTGTTTAAAAATGGTTTTCATTGTTCTGAGGAAAAAAATATTAGTAGCTTCTATGGCCACAAATGATCCCATGGTAGAACATAATTTGATTTATAAAACGTGGAGGCATGGTTTCATGTCAATAAAGAAATCAATGCATCATTTCTGATCATGGTATTTTCAAAATTAGTTCTTTTTTCTTGATATGAGATAACAGTATTTCATTGTCTTCTGTTTGCATCGTTGCCAGCACTCTATCAGTGCTTTGGGTGTTATGACCACTGTTCTCTATTGAGTATGGGAGATGAAAATACATCTTAGAAATCTTTTTCTACAATTATTTCTGAAAGTAGCAATGACCAGCGTATGTGGGCTGTGTCTCATCATGCTGCCTCAATTCAATGTCATGCTATTGAATGTCACAATGTCACAGTGTTCTCCTCCTTAGCACCTACTCCTGTTTCAGGACTATATTTAATAGAAAGGAGCTATTCTTCTCTTTATTCAAAGTGAATTGAGTCTCTTTTGTCTGCAGAGGGACATCAAATGCAGAAGCCCTTTTGTTAATCGTGAAGGACGTTAATAGGAAGGTTGTGCAAAAAAACAGAATAGCACTATGCGCTGAATCTGGGCCCCTGCACCACTTTCAAATTTCCATCGTTTCCCCATCGTTTCCTCATGTGTTACTGCACTGTTAGCTTTGCCATGTGCCATTTAATTAGATTTCAGAAGCTAGGGATCAAGTTTCCCATCAAGAGTTGTAGGAATAACAATAAACCAAAATCTCTTAATTCATGTTGAATTTAGGGCATGATGTTCCTATCTACTCAAAAATTTCTAAGCATTTCCATATTTTAAAGGTTAAGAAGGAATGATATGTACCTAACCTTTTTGCTCTGTTTTGCCTACAATAAGATCAGCAATGCTTTAATTTCCTACCTCTATGTTCAGAAACTTATTCTTTGTTATACGTGCATTAATGTTCTGTTCCCAGATAGCGATTTCGTTGACATGTGTGACTGTCACTATTTCTCATGCATTTGTGAAATTTTCTTGTCTCAACAATGCTCGTGATCCAATGACACTGAATTCTCTTCAGCATGAGATACTTCCAGTCAGACTGAAATGTACAGAAAACACTACTGGTGGGTAACTACAATTGCAGGAACAAACCTTTGTGGTGCAATAATTTGGACTACTGCTGTCTCAGTGTTTTTGATTTCCTGAAGATATGTACAAAACCATTTTTGATGAACAGGAAGAAAAATACCAAGAAAGGTTTCAAAGATTCAACAGATCTTACGATACTTCATGTGCCAAGAAATTTTTCATCAAACCATAAAAAAACTAATTTCAAATGTGGCTCAAAGTTCATGTTTTGTTTGATATTCTACCTTTCAATACTTCTCTCTTTTTCCTTTTTAAAAAACAAACCGAGGATTAAAGCTCTAACAAAATTAGAGTTCTATATCCGGACCTTAAACACAGCTCTGCTACTTTGATACTGTATCATAAATCATAGAGTGGTTTGGGTTGGAAAGATCCTCAAGGATTGTCTACTTCCAGCTCCCAAAATAATCAACACTGTGAGTTTCACATTGCAGCTCCCTGAATGTTTCAGTAACATATTACTGTTAACTTGTTCTTACTATTAGAGCAGTAAGTTCTAGGCTATGTTATTGAGGCATAAAATGCCTGTCTTACATAGAGCTGTCCCATTTGTCCAAGGAATATAAATATCTTTTTAAAAAACACATTAGACTGAGTCTGGTTTTTAGGTGGCCTCCAGCATGCGTATTGTTGCATTATGGACAACCACAATGCTCATTAAAGATGAAGGGCATGCTAGATATGTCAGTCACACTAAAGATACTAACTAACAAATCGTGGCTTAATGGTTAAAAAAGTCAAGGGTTTGTTATATACATATTGGAGCTGTAATTTGTAATCTGAAATCTCTTACGTTTCAGTGGTAAGTAGGAGAAAGAGCAGAGAAGCAGAAATTCAAATGGAAAACAAGCAGGAAATTATAAGCTCAATTATTATTGTGACCTTAGGGGAATGCCAACAGAAGAAATTTCAGAAAACTGTTGGAAGAGAAGCACAGTTGGAATTGCAAACAAGAAAACCAGCTTATGTTTCTTGGGTCTCCTGTGTTCAGCAGAATAAATGCATGTATTCATAGATCTTAAGTAAACAGAAAGGGATTAAATAAATACCGTTTGCTCTAACAAAATATTTTCCAAACAAAGTCAACTTGCACAGATTGCTTGTAACTCAACTAAGCACTTGAGATAAAATATGTCTCCTAGTGTGAAATCCCTGGTTCAGCAAAAGAAAAACAAACAGCTTTATAAAAAAAAAAACAAAACATCTTGGTTTAATGTTTTAGTTGAACAATTATCTCCTAGAGAGGAGGCCTTTCTATATTTATTGTGTAAAATATAAATCTGAATTATTAACAGATAGTGTTAAAAATGAAAGGAGTTTGTTTCATTTGCCTTGTACTTCAATTCCCTGTAGACATTTAAGTAAGGGTTAGGAGCCTTCCTGGTGTGACTGTTGCATGTGTTATTTTTCATTTCTTCAGACAGGAGAAAATCTTTTCAAAGCTATCTGTTTGCAAGAGGAGTGCTCATTCCTTAACAATCATTTATTTATGTGTTTACTTCCTGGGATTGTCTCTATGCTATTACTTTGGCAAAAAAGCCAAATTTTATAGTCGGAGTTTGGCTTTAATAATCTTTGTATACTTATTATATGGATAATTTAAGAGCTGCAGACATTCCTTCTTGTTTGTTCCCTCGTCTCCAAGAGCTTTTGTTCGAGCTCTGAAAGCATGGATAAACATGTTTCCTAAAAGCTCCAGCTGAATAGCATTTTACAGAAAGCTTTTTATTTTTGGAAAACTGATTGTGGGGTGCTAATTCTATACTTTGATCTGTAAACAGGAAGCTGTAATGCTTGTCATGAAGATGGACCTAATTTTTACTTACGATTTATGAAAACAGGTGATCTCTTTTGATACTACAAAGATAAATGGGAAAAGGCTGCAAATAATAATAGATATAACAGGTAATATCCATATTTCCATAATAGGAAAATCAGTAGATTTTGGCAGTAGAGCAGTGGTTCTTTGCTGTATTAACTTCAGTTGTAATGAGTCAGTTTTATGCATAGAAATTAATAATAACAATGTAGAGATAATTGCTGTTAAAAAGGATTTTTAGAAATAGGGGAAAAAGACAAAACAATAATGCTGAGGTCATTGGAAAGAATAATAGGAGACGGGATTTTTTTCTGAAGAAATAAATTCTGTGAAGTGACAGGAGATACCATGTGCCACAGCAGCACCATTTCAACAAAAGTTAGGTCTGCATTAACATTTTTTTTCTGAATTTGACTCTTATTGCTATTTTAAATTGGAAGAATCAGTTTCAGCAGAATTCAGTTGTTGTGTAGCCTTCCCAAATGCATAAATGGATGAGTATTTTAGTATAACATGCTAATGCTGGTTGTGGCTACTTGGTTGACTGAATTCCTTGAATGCTTAGATTTCTTAGTACTGCTCATGTGGTTTCAGTTACTATATAATGCAGTTTAAACAAGACAGTGGGCAACAACTACATCACTTTTTAGTCAGATTTACCCTTATTTCTTTTGGGAAAATGCCTTAATGTATTAGAAGTTCTTTTTCTTTGTTCTGCCTTTTACATCACATAGATATTACTTGGTGGTTCTGTGGTAGTCTGATAATGCTCTGGTAAATTTTATCTTTCCTTGTCTTGCCTTCACTCTTCATTGGTGGTTCTGGGTGCTAAAAAGCAGGTAGTTAGCTTCTAGGACTAATGAGTAAGAATATATCTGTTAATTGGTATTACAGTGCTTTGTAGCTCCAATATAAACAGGCAGACACCAGATACTGCTCCTCACATATCTGTGTGGTATTAGATAGGTGCTGGAGCAAGTACAAGGGCAGATTCCTCTGAGACTTTGCTCATATCAACTGCTCTGACAGAAGGAACAGATATTTTTGGTCTTCCTTGTGGAAAGTGTGAAATCAGGCTGCTAAACCCAGTGAAATAAATGCAATATTCCTAATAGGTTCCGTGTAGCTGTTTTTCCCAAAGTTTCTCACAGTCAATGAGAAGTCCTATACAGGACAAAACATGATGTGATATGAATGATCATAAATGATGTTGACTCCGTTGGATGATTGGAGCTACTGCTTATGTGGGGGGAATCTATGGATACGTGTGATGTTATGTAGTTAAAGCTTTAAACTTTAAACTCTTCCCCATGGAGTTCACTGTGATTTGGCACTGAGGGATGTTATGAGGTTTGGAGGAAAAATAACCAAACTAACTAAATTCACTGTCAGTCTGGAATATCTAGAAGAAGACTAAATCCATTTGTTATGCCACCGTTCTACCGTTGCTTCCTCCTTTTAAGAGTAGGAATGAATTAGTTGGTCTGAACCCTACTTTGCCTCCTGGGCCTGGCAGTTTTAAGCACCCAGGTGGTGGCTGTCAGCAGTCAAGGCTTGCTCTGGAGCAGATTTCTTTGTCAGGAGGGAGTTCAAAAGCTCCTTCTGAAGGACGTTTTCTTGTCCAGGTTCTTTGATATTTGAAGAAATTAGAAGGATGAAAGACAGCTCTGGTCTGTGAAAGGAGGCAGGTGATTGTTTCAAGTGCCCTTACTCTTGTGATTGGTCGATATATATGCTTGTGCATTCACTAGGTGTTGCTGTAAGATGTATTTATTAAAAATGGGAACACAGATATTGGAAGTCATTAAATGCTGATAATAGAATACATTAAAAATAAAAAAAATTCTGGTCTAAATATTTATTCTGCTCTTAAGATGGATATTCCATGCTAAGTTTGCAGGTGGATGCTGGGAACAAAAATATATGCTAAGCCACAACTTTCTTGTGTTACGTGTGTCTCTGTGAAAAAGCTGTGCACTGTTCTTATGACTTGCTGATAACAATTTGAAACTTAATGGTCTCCTTTCAAAATTCTGTTGAAATTTCTTTCTCAGGGCTTTGTTCTAATTGTATTGATTTTGATCAGCTCACGTTCATTATGTGACTTCACACATTTTCAGATTTTGGAGGAAGTTGTTTGTAGGAAGCTCATTTGGCTTGTCCAATGCTGTTTGTACTGATGTATTACTTACATTATACAAAGCAGAAACCCTGGTATTCCATCTGCACTTGCTCGCTTAGCAGTTTTCCTCCTCATGCTTTGAAGATTTCTTCAGAGTTGTATCTTCTCTGTGAATGTGTGCTGCACTTAAAAGTACTTCTGTTTATTTGGTTCTATAGGTGTTTCTGGTAATGCCTATTTTGTCCTAGTTAAAAAGTCTGTTGCTAATCTTCCACTTATCTCAAAGGGCCTTCACAGTATTGTGCTGCACTGAATGTGTAGTGTGCAGCTGTTTTACAAATCAATCTGAGCTTAAAAAACCACACTGTGTTGAAATAAACCAGCCTTGCTATGTGTTTAAAAATAACCTCTAAGATTCTGTACAGCAGCTGTGAATGTTCTGTCATTGAAAATTCCTTCTCTGTGTGATGTACCTATTCTGTTGCATAAAGAATCCTGGTAAAATTCATCCTATGAATTTTCAGAATTCTTTAACTCTGGGCTTCTGAGTGTGTTATTCTTTGAACCAATTATGTATTTCTTAATATCTTGGCTAAGATAACTATCTGATATTGCTAGTGCTCTGAAAGTTTGTTTCCTTAGCCCTGAGATATTTTCTGCCCATGTGTTTTCAGTCTCATTACTAGATTCATTTTGTGTAGGTGGCTGTGAGTTTATCATTCTGTTGATATTCTTTCATCTCTAAAAATTTTTGTTCCAGACCTCACCCACGGAATGTGCAGATAGGTGTTTTACTGCAGAGTAAACACACTGAGTTGTGCATATAATAGGAACACATAATTATTTGGAAACAGGTCTTCCAGAGTAGCAATAGATCCATTGCCTGAAACAAATCACTATATCTGCTCTTAGTGATTGTGATGGTAGAAAGCCATCTGTGTAAAAGGAGCTATGTCTTATCCCAAATTTCTAATTGGAAATGACCAACACACCAGAGCCCTAGAGTAACTTGCAGCCTCTGCTGGAGATCATACTGGCTCCCTCTCCAATCTCCAGCGTAGCAAAGGTAAGAGAAATAGAATGAATCTGCATGAAAAGGCAGAGAAGGTTCTAGGAATATGAAGTAACTCACACTTATGTGTCCTTTGCAGGTAAAATTGCTCTCAGACAATTTATAACTTAATATAACACTAAGCAGATCTAAAGCAAATAAAAACTTCAAGTAACCAGGTTTTTCTACAGCTCTTTCTGGTTGCATATATAGTCCTAAGCGTGCTGCTCTGAGCATTAAAAAGACCAACCAACCAAACAACAAATTCTCTCCTCTTTGGAGGTACCATCATGTCTTAAATTGAATAAGGCACTGAGAGATTGACATGGCTTGGCAGCTGTTCTCAGTTATCCTTCCCGTTACAGTACAAATGGGATCCTCATTTTTCATTTTTCAAAGCACACTTATCCAAAAATGTTTGTAGCTGGAAGTTGCATCCTATTCAAAGGAACTTCTTAATAAATTGCATTCCACGTTGAGAAATATGTGGCTGGTCACATTTCCTGAAATCAGTACTCCTCTGTTATTCCCCATCTTTGTGCTCCGCGTTGTGATCCCATGCACATGTCTAACTGTGCAAAGATCCAGGACCTCTCACTGTGACCTCCTGCAGACTCTGTCTCATGACATGGCAGGTCTCCTTTCTGTGTGCTGGAACAGCCTACATGATCATTCCATCTCCCCAGCTCAATCTACCTTTCCGAGTTGCTCCAGTTTCTACTTCTGTCAATGAAAAAGGAATCAATACCTGCCCCTGTAGTTTCTTCAGGCAGGTTACTTAGACAGCAATTACAAAAAAGCCATGGTAATGGAAGAAATCATTCTTACTCTCTAGAGCTAAATGAAAAAATTGTGGAATATCCCAGTGGGTAATACAAAGTTGTAAACACTGATCCCATGAGTTTGCAAGAAGTTATTCTGACATCAAACAGGAAAGAGGCATTTAAAGAAAGTTTTCACAAAGAAAGAATTTTAATTTCAGTAGTACTCTGTCCTAAAACAAAACCAAATCTGGAAGGAGTAGAATTTTCTACTGGGACTTGGTAACACTTCATGGACAAGGAGGATGTGACTCATGCTGCTCACGACTGCTGGAACCTATAACCTGTAAGTCTCAGCTCTCTGAAGTCTCACTCCAGGCTCTCCTTCAGGCATGTACTACATGATGACTCAGAGCTGTTGCCTAAAGCAGAGTTTTTCCTTGTCTGTTTTGTCTTCTCTTGTTGACTATCCAGCATTAGAAGGGAGGGAGTATGGAGGATGCAAGTATGAACTGTGGTCCATTTTAACTAATGTGCAAAGTTGTAAAAATTGCGTAGAAGGGATAAGGAGAAGAACAAGATAATGTTCTTCTCTTTTTAAATAATATTCTACCTAGTGTCAAGTAATATTTTCCCTTTTGTTCTTCTCAGCTGCAGGGAATGCCTCAGGAAGCAGAGCAGTCAAGCTCTTAATTTACTTTCCCCTTGACAGCTCCACGCATTGCAGCAGAGGCAGAGCCTTGCTGTTGGTCTGTCTTCTAATCAGTCTTGTCTGAGGGAATTATGCTCTGTTGCTTACCACAATATGCTGCTGCTTTGCTGTCTATTATACTCATGAATAAAAGAGCAGGAGGAAGTTGAAAATAGGGTTTATTTTCATCAGGCACAAAATCTACTTGCAATCCTCATGCAGTATGTTAATTAAACTGTTGCCTTACTCTCCATGAGCAATCTCCTTGTTTACTTTGCAGTGAAAAGCAGAAGTGTGGGACTAAAAGTGCTCTGTGAAGAAACAGAGAATGATAGGCTTCTACCCCCTGAAAATAAAACTGCTTTGCTATGTCCCCAGTGCAAAGCACTCATCAATGTGACCATTGGCACACCGGCAGTGAAGAAGTGTGCCAACATGAGTGGCTGTTACTTTAGATCGTTTAGGACAGTTTTACTATCGTAATTATTCAAACGCTTTTCGGTCACTGAAAGAGCTCTGGAGGTTTATCAGAGGCAATCAAAGCAGAGGCAATCTCACAAATAGGAAGTTTAACCTAATTTTGCTTCACAGCAGCTAAGAAGGGCTCTTTATAGTGTTTCCTAGAATCCTCTGAATTTGTCCTGTGAGGCATCTGGGATGTGGCCATAAAAAATAACAAGTGAGCTTTGAGGGAACCTTTTGGTTAATGAAAGAGGGAATGAAGTTGCTTCAATCACACAGCTGAACCCATATTATGCCATTCTGCATATGCATATTCTATTGGTGTTTTGCTAAAATTTCACTTGGGTTAGAAGAGGTGAATGGCCTTTGTGTCCTCAATTCAGAGAAAATGAAAAGGTTCAGTCACGGTATTTCCTATGAATATTCATACGACACCTTTGGCACTGTTGTCTATTAATTGTACTATTGGGGAAAGTACAATGCAAAGAATAAATAGTGCATGGATTATAACGCAATCATGTCTTCTGAGCATGGCCACACCATGGAGAGCAGGTACATAAAGTAGCTCCCATCTGGACATCAGCCTGGGAGAGCATATGTGGAAAGGGCTATAGGAAACACAAGTGGGCACCAGAGCAGGAAAGCAGAGCTGAGCAGACATCATGTGGGAAGTCTTGGAAGGGTTGGTTTTGATTACGTGTTTTCTGTGTGGAGGCATACAGGGCCTAACAACATAAAAAATCCACTGAGGGCTTTGAGTTCAGTTGAGAGAGAGCAGCTCTCTTAGGTCAGACTGCTGAATGCCAGCGTGTGAGACTCAGTTTGCATTTTTGTTAGGAATAGCTTGCCTCAGTGGATGCTTTCTATGGTTAATTTCATTTGTTTTTCTCATTTCTCATTAACTTGCTGCTGAGATATTGTTAATGATTTTGTACATTTAATGGGTATTAACAATTAGAGCTCGAGATCAAAAGATATTTTGGCAGTGAGGCCTTTCAGAGTTCAAACTCTGCTTCTTTTCCTTTTTGCTATAGTTTTGCTGACCAGCTTGCATATTTTTCCAGAGTATATGAAGAAAGTCAGCTAACATGAAAGAGCATAAACAAGTGCAAGGTGGAGAAATCTAGGATCACAGGTCTTTGGTGGGAAGAGATCTCCGTTATGGACTCAGTGTTACTGCAGGGACTATCTCTGTCTCTTCAGAAATGCAACAGGGATCAGCCTAAAATGTGTTACTTTTTCTGCACTGACTACTTTGAAGAGACTTGTGGAAATATATTCCATTCTAGTGATTAAAAACTTTGTTGTATTCGGAACAAATTCCTCAGCTTACAATTGTGGCCAGTGTATATGCATTTCTTTTTGTGAAAATAGCCATCTTTTTCATCCTCTTTGAATGCATTTTACCAACACATCAGTCTATGTGACTCATAATGTGCAATTCCTACTGCATTTATACAGTTTTTTCTTACTTATCAATGCTTACATTACTGTCTTACACATTTATGTACTGCTACCACAACTACGCCTAATCTGTATTTGTGATATGTACTATTTCTCTCCTAATATCCTGTCACATATGATAAAGAAAGACCAATAAAGAAAGAATTCAGCAGTTTCAAAGAAAAGTAGATATTTAATTTGAGAGTTTGACTTTGCAGACCAAAGAACTTTACTTTAAGGTAACTTTTAGTATCTGTGATTTATTGAAGTTCTTTGTGATAATAAAGCCTAGAATAAATTTGGGTATGTCATATTCATTAAGTACCTTTACTATAAATTAAGGGCATATATTATCTAGAAATTTAGAGATGTTTTCATTTTCAAATCCATGCAATATGGTGATCCAACCTTCTTATCATATAAGTATTCATTATAATGAGCTAAGAATAACATGAAAATGAAATCATTACACATGCTTTTTAAAGGCAGAAAATCAATGAACTTGTGACAGCAGTATTCAGTATAACACTGTACCAATTTGCCTTTTTCTTCCTTCTCTATGGCCAGCATGCTCATTAATTTGTCTCTTCTTTTCAGCCTTTTCTCTTGGACTGGTACAATGATCTTCACTTTGACAGAAGAAACAGAGACGTTTTTAACAGCAGAGAAACTTCACAAGTACTGGTAAGTACATTTAGTCTGTGTGCTCTTGTAGCTCTTCCTATGGCATGTTTACCAATGTTTTTCCATGGACAGAGTCCTGTGAGTGCTGCTTGAACGACTGTACTATATCACGTGCCAGTGTTCCTCCAAGCAACTTAGCTCTTGTTTTATTTCCTTTGCCTCTCAAGAGCATTGGTTTTTACCCTAATGATGCAATTTCTGAAATGTAAGGGTCGTGTGATTTCCTATGTCTGTTACCTTACTTGTAGCCTTATAATTTGGTGTTATTAGTAGGCTTGATGAATATGGGGAATACAGTAATAGTGTGTAGTCCATTTCATATTTATGGGGCTATATAGCTTTGTTCCCAACACAGAAGGTCTTAAAGTATCCTTCCTATCTTTTTCAGCCTGAAAATTATGGCTGTTCGCTCTCTATGGACTATTAACCTTGATTGTATGTCAACCATATATTTTGTCTGAATTTCTTACGCAAATGAATCTCACATATTGTTTTATATTGCTGTTAGTACTGCTGTGTGCCTCAGAGGCTTTAATAAAACATACCTGCACATGGCCTACTTTTTTCTTCCTTAAAAACAAATCAATTGAAGTCAGTAATGTTGTTCCTGGTCTAAAACAAGGCAGCAGAATTAGGCTGATCTGTTTGCAGCATTCCTTCACACGCACTCTTCAAAGAATCGAGCAAATTTAAGCATATATGGGAATGCCTATTAAAAAAGAATAGGCATGTGGAACTATCAATTTTCTATATTTTTTATACAGAGGCATGATTTTGTGCGAGTTTTCTCACATGCTTGGATTTTGAGCAGGTTTGGAGCTGCTCTAGTCTGTATTCTTCACAACATCAGATTATGTGCCTTTCAGAAAGCTCGACTCCTGTGAGAAATCCAGGCAAATGTTGCAGATAGAAATCAATAACCGAGGCAACACATCAGGTCTGCAGAGCTTTTGTGCCTGGCAAAGTGAAAACATGTATGTCAACAACAGAGATTCTGTTAACATCGGGATTATCGCTCTCTGCAACTGCAAATTAAGAGCCGAGTCGATTTCTGATATGGTGGCAGCAATACATCTCAAACTTTTACAGATTTGTGGAGGGATAGCCTAAAATGGGAGTCAGCACTCATTTTAGCAAGTCCTCTAGAACTTGGCTAAATCATATCTGAGAACTTGAAGAAAAAAATAGCACAAAAAGCTGGCAAGCAGATTGGCGTATTATGAGACGGCAGATGAGTAAGTTTTAGCAGCAGGTATTGCTGCCCAGCCTGTCCACACTCAGAATAAACATGTTTTCTCCCCTTGAGTGCTGGGGGGTGGTGTGCATCAGGTGTGGAAATGGTGCTGAAAACGTCAGAGGACAGCATGGATAGTTCATTATGGAAGTGCTTAATCATTTATCTGTGCTAGGGAAGAGGGTTAGGTAACAACACTAATTGGGCAGTAGTCACTCAGCCTTACATAAGCTGCATGTGGACAGGCACAGTTTCTGCAGGCAAAAGAAATCACCAAGGAAATTCAGCTTTTGCTGGTGACTCACCTTGCTAAATCATCTGAGGTGAGGGAAACTTTTTTGGAAAGGGATGAGGAATGGCTCAAGCTCTTTATTTCATCAGGAATTTAGGGCTCAGCCTTGTGAGGAAGAAAATAGCTCTGCATATTTACTGCATGAAAGGAATTTTTGGAGAGTTGAAATGGGTTTTGTTTCTTTTTCTTTCTCCTTTTTTTTTTCCTTTTGCATGTGAATGAGATTAATGTCAAAGCATATGACAATCTGAGTTTTGTTCGGCTTTCAAGTAGAAGCAGCTATTTTGCAGACATCCTCACTACCATCAGCTTTAGAAAGTTACGAATGAAAAATGAAATTTACTGTGTTCAGTTCCTTGGGGTAAAAAGAACGGTTACTCTGCTTAAGAAAACAAAATATGGACTTGGAGTAAAGAGAGTGATCAGAGAATTTCTGAGATGTTTTAAAAAATGTTTTCTTATGAAAAGATTTCAGCATTTGATATCCAGGGTGAGCTGGAAATGGGAGAAGATGGTGGTCCCTGTCCTTTGATCAGACCACTGATGAACTTCACGACTGAGACCCTCAGCATGCAGTGAGGGTTGGTGTATCTTTTCCTAGTAGATTTGGATATTCTTTCTTTTTCTCTTCATGTCTGTGTGTGTATATATACCTATAATAATATATACATATACATAAAATATTAACATGGCATGGTGTAGTTTGCTGCAAAAATAGGGTATGCGGCAGGCTGGTGGCTGAGTTAGCTGTCAGAATCTGTCTCTAAAAGCCTGTTAGTGGCAGCACCAATGAAGCACTGCCAGTGCTGAATGGAAATGTATACTAACACCAGGTCATTACCAGGGCTGAGAAACCGATGCTGCTCTCAAGCATCAGTGGGGGAAGTAAAATGCAGTACTTAGGGAACACTCTATGTAGTCTTGATGACTCTATACCCACATCTTGATAATGACCTTCGCAGGCTGTGTGTTCTAGGGAAAGTTTTGAGGCTGGTTTGTCATTAATTAATATTTTAGCCTTCAGCAGAAATTGACAGATGGAAAAGGCATTGCAGCAGAACTTGCCCTTGTATTTAAAAATCATTAATGTGTGCTATAATCTGTTAAACATGCTGTATTTGGAAACCTATTAGGCTTTGATTTATGAATTAGAAGTTGGAAGATAATTCATGTCAGTAACAATCAGCTTACAGACCTGGATGGTTCATTACAGTGGATGCTGTTCTGTTCATTATTCATCACAGAATGACATCATTTGGGACAGGTGTCTTTTTAACCAAATAGTAAAATGTTTGGATAACATATAAAAGGCGTAGAAGTTGGAGTTGCCATGAGATTTATTTCTGAAGAAAGAAATAATGCATTTAAGTTCAAATTAGCTCAGTGTGCTGTGTGAGTACATAAATCTGTATAACACCTGAGTGCAGAAAGTGCCCGGAAAGCAATCCCAGATGCCTTATTTGAAGCAGCTCCAGGTAAGCACGAGGGAGTCAGTGTACATCAAAAAGTCTCATTATGTGTCTCGATTAATTTGAGGCAACTATAGGACTTCAGTTTTGTCCCCCTATTTCTTTGCACTGTTCTCTGCAGCAGAAATAGACTTTGCTTATGGCCAGGGCCATAAGCATATGGCCAATTATATACTATTATAACTACTGTTAGCTGGTTTTGGTGCTACCCACAGTATTTTTTATCTCTTAAATTATTCACCAGTAAAATGTGAGGTTTGCAACTGGAACTGTGATTTTTGTTTGTTTTTGTTTCAGGATAATAAAGAATCAAGTTTTTGTTTGCTTGATGGAAGAAATCAGGCTTTAATAAGCATAGGAGATGCTGAAATGTGTCTGAGAAAGCCGGTGACTGTTATCATCTGTGCCAGTAAACATAAGAAAACACTCTGGTCTCTTATGTCATTGAAAAATACAACACATGCCTCTTAATTAGGCAGAGTTTCACTGGGCTTAGTGGAGGGGCTTTTTGAATTTGTCTTTAAGCTATACATTGGGAAATAGATATAGGGCCTGTCATCATATGCTGCACTAACTACCAGTAAGAAAAAATGTAGAGGTAAGCAAGACCTGCTGTGCGTTAGCTGTGATGTACCTAATGGATACAAGGAATCCATGACTGTCTTACAAGAAAACGGGCTGCAAGGCAGGACTGGATATTTAGCAAAGTGCTTGAAAAGCATGCTTGGGCTTCAGGGTGTGAATGTGTCATCCAGGTTTAATGAGTATGCCCTACTGTAACTGCTATGGCTTGGAAGCATGAATGTTGTGAAGACAGGCTCTGTGCATGTCCACGAGGACACTGACACGGTAACTGCTACTAGAAATGGGTATGAAGTCAGAAATCAGAGCTGTATCATTTCTGTTCCTGAGTTTGCATTTCAAGTGTTGCAATCCTCTCCTGGGATGTGCAGCCTCTGAGCAAACAGAGAGCAGATGCTGAGAATCTATGCATTCTACACCAGTGGTGGCCACTGATGCAGCCTGGTGTTGTCTATGGAACAGAGCATCCCTGAGCACTCCCTTGGGCTGCTTTTGGTGCAGATTCCAATTTGCACAAGGTAACCCTAAGTGGTCAGGCAATAAGATCTGCTCAAGCTTGTTCCTTTTGTCTGCACTGTTAATGCGTCAGTGCAGCCAATTTCTTACCTTTGTCTCAGTGAAGAGAGATTCAATTTCTCCTTGTCCCTATTGTTTTAAGTGAGACAAATCACCCAGTCCATCCTCACTTGGCTTTCACCATCCATAATGACCCTCATCTTGGGAAGAAAATTTCCCAATACAGAGATGGGGAAAAAATCCTGTCTTCTCCTTGTTCTGAAGCATAGTTTGTGTCCTGCTAACGGTGCCATTTTCTGGAATTTCCCTATAGTTTTAAAACAAAAGGGTTACATTTTCGAGTCACAAATCTAAAGGAAACTAAAGATTACATTAACTTTAAAGCAAACTGTAGATTTGGTAAGACTTCAGGTAAAACAGTCCCAGGACCCCTACCTTTCTGTGGATTTCAGACAACTGCTGGGGGAAATTTGTACTTCTGCATAATCCACACGCTTGGTGTGCCAGAGCCCAATGGATATAACTGCCCTGTTCTTGGCTTCCATTCACCTGTCACCTCTCTGGAGATCTGCAGGGAGGGAAGCTGTGTCTTAGTGCTTTATCTTGGGCTCACATGGATCAACTGGAACAGAAACATCTCATTTCTGTGATCCTCGGAGCTCTTGAATACTAATGAGCTGGAAAGATCAAAGCAAAATATAAGCACTCACTCCTGGCACAGCGGTGCTGTTGATAAGGAGCACATTGCCCTGAGAGCTGGTTGGGATCAGACCACTGAACGCCTCCCCCCTGTTCTTCCCATTCACCAGAACAAAGGAAAAATAAAGGTTGCCTTAACACCCTTATTCCCATATTGGCTGAGCTGCAGCCTCTTTCTTGTCTACTCAAAATGAGTATCATAGAGGGAACAGTTATCAAACTACGAACATCTGAAAGAGGAATGGCATTTAAAAGTACTGTGGTGGTAGGAGGCGATGTGTGGCAGTGTAGGCTTCCAGAAGTTGGAACAAACAACAGCGAGGCCAAGTTCCAAGGTTATAAAACTTTGCTACAAGGACTGAGCACAGATCTAGTGATGCCAGTGGAAATGTAAGTGGCTTTTTCCCTGAGGAAAGCACAAGCTGCTTCCAGGCACGCAGGCTGCTGGCACAGGCCGGACTGTCTCTAGTCTCAGCCAACTTGATGTTGCTTGAATGGCTGCAGCTTCAGCCAGAGGCACGGGGACAAAGTCTGACATGGTAGCAGAGATGAGGACAACGAGTCTACCAAGGTCCCAGAGATGAAAAAATGGAAGCCAGCCCACCACACTGGATTAAGGCACAGGTCCAGTCTTTGTTATCTCTTCTTTAATCTTCATGCAACAGGGCAGCACCCCACTTCTTCCCTCTAAGAGGAACACATTTTCTCAGTTAGAAAATCAAAGTTTTAAAACAGGGTATCATAAAGCAGAGATATCTGAAGATCAAAAACATCATTTACTTTCATAAAAATCTGGAGGGAATTTTTTTTTTTTTTTTTTCATAAATTGCTCTAGGAAAAGTAAATCTACAAAATGAGGTGACCAAAGGTCATACCAGAAGGCTGCAGAGCATTTGACCTTTTTCCCCTTTCACCAAAACACCACAGCCTGAGTGTTTGGGGATTGGACTCGATGATCTCTTGAGGTCCCTTCCAACCCCTACAATTCTGTGACTCTGTCTGTATTAAGCCCCTGACAGCCATTGTGGCCACTTTCTTTGCATCGTAGATGTCAAGGGTATTTATTTCAAATGAGACTGATCTCTAGGGTTGTTTTTTTTTCCCACTTCTTTTTAAATAAGAGTCAAGTAATTGATTTTAATTAAACTCTGCTTCTCTTGGAGAATTAATGAGCTCATTAGCTAATTTCCAATGAATCTATGCTTTTCTGAATGTCTTCTGTCACCAATAACAAGAAAATCATTAAATTATTAAATACACAACTTAAAAATATTTACTAAAGCTTTATTTTTCTGTCTGTGCATAGTCTGAAACTCACTTAAGTGAATGTCTGCTTTAGGTGTTTTAAAATTGCTTTTAAATGCACATTGGCAACAGAACAGTTTACACAGAACAATGTGTTATCAAAGATGTCCCCAGTGATGTCCCTGGTGGCACCATGGTCGCATTGTTTAGAGAAAAGCTTTGAGCTAACAAGGCAATTTCTCAGTGCAATTTTCTGGAAGGTTTGAAGCATTGAAAGACTGCTTCCAACTCTTAAAGACAAAACAAACAAACAAACCCCAAAGCCAATGGCCACCACATTTCACCATTTTCAGAATTATTTGCAGGAAGTTTTTTCTCCCCCAGATGCTTTTTGCTTGCATTCACAACATCAGACATTCATTGCTTCTAACTGGGTGATTCTGCAGTACTTCTGTTCTCAGCAGAATCTGTGTTCTTGCCGAGAAAAGTAGGGAGGATTGTATTTTCCCTGCGTGTTCCTGAAGTCCCTTTCTATTTAAAAAAAACAGTAACTTCACGATCCTTTGGGAATTTTGCTGGTGGCAATTTTCTTGCTGGTATGTGAACACTGATAGACTACTTTGTGTGGGGAAAATTCTTAAAAGTTACACTGCCACGTTATTTTAGCTTGGAGGCATTGTTAACTGGTTTATTTTCAAGTAGTGCTTTCCAACAGATCTCAGTTAACGTTCTAACATTCTCAACCACTTTTTTTCTTCCCATTTTCTCTCGTTCCTTTATGCTCACTCCGTTTTGTGATCAGTGACTCATTTCTCAGGTTTTTATGAGTCCATATTCTCCTCCTGCAGCCCACCTTTTTTCTCACCTTGCTGTCTATTCTTGCAGAACTAATCTTGTTCTCCTTTTAGCAATTCCAAGTATGAAGCTTCAAAAGATTAAAAAAATAAATAAACGCAGAGAGAGGAAGCTAAAAAAAAATGATCCATCCACAGGCAACCGGAGAGGAAGGTTTGGAAAATCTTTAAAATCTGAGTTTGTGATTTGTTAAAGGAAAAAAAGATGCAGAGTGCTTCAGCACCAGCCAAAGGCTGGTAAGGCTGAACTCAGCCTTAACACAAATACAGTTTTGAGCCAAACTACTCTGAGTGCTTCTGAATGCTCTTCAGAATTCTAGCTCATTAGGCAGAAGGAGTCGCACTGTGTTGTATGGCGCCTAAGCATTAGGATCACAAACATAGCTGCCACATTTCTGCACTTGCTATAAGCCATGACTTCAAAGCAAATTTTTCAAATGCCCTGGAGTTTAAACATCTGCATCTTTTCTCCTTTTTCAGAAAGCAGCACCTGAAATGGGGCGTTGGATATCTGAGACTTGTCACTTCTGGTGACTGTGCCATGGCTTCTGAGAGAAAGATGCATGTTCTGTGACACTTTTCCCCCAAATTCTGAGGAATAAATTATGGCTGCCACCATCTGGGGACAGAAGCGCTTTTTGCTCATGTCAGGATGACAGAAAAGCTGTTACTTCTGCCTGATTCATTTCAGAGCTCGATGAGGCCATGGGTATCTGCCTGGACATCACTATTCACATCACAGCGCAGGGCACTGGGTTAGATACTAAGTGTGCTTAGAGAGGAAACGGTGAGAAGCCTTCACAAACCTGAGCTCACACCAAGTTGTAATGCAGGGAAATGGCACTTAGAGCCTGCGTGGTTGGCTTCCCCGTTAATCTGAAGGTATTACATGCAGATTGACCAATTGTCCTTCGACAATTCTCATGTAAGGACAGTCCACACACCTCAGATTCATTGCAGCTTCTCTGCATATTCAGCTGTAATCTCAAGGTGCGTTTTTCTTTTAAATGTATTATTTTTTTCTTCTAAACCAGAAACATTTTTTGCATTAAATCTTAGTTGTTCATCTCACCAGACAAAGCTCTAATAATTCTTATTAATAAACTCTCCCTCTAAGGAAGTCAGAACCAATCAAACATAGTAAATTGCCATGCAGCTTCCATTGGTTGGAGCTGCATGTTTGCTACAGATTTGTTTGTGCATTCAAACGGTGCACTGTATCTGTGTGTGAAATAAAGAGTAAGGAGTTCAAGAGTAAGATGGAGAGTCAAGAGAGATAAAGAACCAGGGCAAGTGAGTTGGAAGGAATATAAAGCCCTGGAAACAAAGCACTGATGCATGTTTCAGCCTGAGTACAGCACATTTTTTTGGCTTGTATGTTTTCCTATGAGCTTTATGGAAGTGGACAAACCCATAGCTAAGTTCTGAAGTAGTCAGAATGGTATAAAGACAGGGGAGAGATGACAAAGAAACATGGCAGCCCAAAAATGAACAGTGTAGATAATATAAGGAATGAACAACATAGAAAACATAAGGAAAAGTCCAAAAAACAGATTAGAGTTTTCTAAATAGAAGTGTAATGTTTTCTCTGACTGGAAAAAAATAGTATTAATATGCTGCCTTTGTTTGGGCTCTAAGGAAATTTAAAATCACACGAAATCTAAGTTTAATAACAAGTCTAGCTGCTAATTGGAGCAACTCTGAAAAACTCAGTGGGAAGAGCAGAAGGGAAGAGGAGCATGGTTAGCTCGTGAAACATAACAGCCAAACTGAAATGCAAGGAGTCCCAGATGGAGCATTGTTTCCTTCCCTGTGCATTGCGTCTGGTGCTGCAGACACATATCAAGATAAAATGTAGTGAATTAAAGCCCAGACTTTGGCAGCCGCATGATCTGATAGCAAAGACTGATCAGGGATTAAATCCTTCTGACTGCTGAACCGCTTAGTAACAGAGGTTTCATGAGGTAGAAAGCTCAGGGCAATTGGGCTGTGAGAAAAATGGACATCTACCAAACTTCAGTGTGCAGAGCGAAGATAGGTATTGGACCCAGTCTGTGGAGTTGTAAAACTTTCCAACAGGACACTCTGGAGTTTGGATTCAAAGCTATGCCTTCTTTTTAGACCTGAACGAAACACAGTAATTCACAATAATTTCTCATTTTTAAAGGTTTCTTGATGTTCTTTCCCTCCCTCTCAGAAACTTATGCACAGGAAGCCAAAAGAAATGGAAATAAATCGATTTTCAAATGTGAAAGCACCAGTGACATAAGGAGGAGTCAGTATGTATTATCCAAAAAATCGTGAAAAGAAAATCCCCAATTAAACTGCGCTTTTTTCTCAGCGTGTTCTCAGTTTATCTTTCCCCTAGGTCCGATTAAGGCAGAGCTAATTAATCTAGAATTACACCAGCATTACCAAAACAAAGTGATTATTTAGCATAACAAGGCTGGCAATTAGTATAATTCCAGAGCTAATGTTACCATTAGCAGTGGTGAATGCCTCTGTGGAATGTGCAGTTAAATCTTGGCTCTCTGGTTGTACCTCCCTTCAACAATATTATCTTGATTAGAGATTATCTCACTGTGATCTTAAATTCAGTCCTAGTGATAAGACTGGAAGACAAGATCTTGTCAGCCATTACTGGAGCAGCTTTTCTTGTGCAAGTTTGGCCAGCTGTGGATAATCAGCAGGTTGTGCTTCCCCGCGGTCAGGCTGGTATTGTCGGGTGGCCAACATCTTCCATCCAAACAGCCTCATGATCTCTGTCTGTGGGGGTTTCTCTCTTTCTCCTGTTGTTGCTTGGAGTAGTTTCCCTTCGACATGCCCTAAATTACAGCTGCAGCACAACAGATCTGTGCTATGACAACTCCTGAAGTCTTGGCCTACGGGCAGTGTCTCCCTATAAATTTAAGGGATTGGAAACATATTTTCTAATTCATAGTGACAGGACTGGAACGAGTTGTGCTGGGTGACCATGTGGCTTGGTTCCAACAAGTCCAGCCAGACTTGGTTTCTGCTATTGGAGCAGAAATTTGGAAACATCAGCTTCAGAGGTGAACTGTCACTGATGCTTAGAGCTGCAGTGCAGGGTGAGGTGATGGATACCTTCTAGGTCTTCTGCAGCCAAACCCTTACTCTTCAGCACCTTCACACTGTTTTGACGCATAGGTGCAATTTGATTTTTTCCACGTGAACAGGATCAGCACAAATGAAGGAAGGGGAAGATTTCCTGGAAGCAGAGTGAGTTTGGGCAAGTGATATCTGTACATCTAAATTCATTTAGGTTCTTCTCAAAGAACTGCTAAGAACTCAAATGTCGGTCTGCATTCAGTAATGAACA
>JAOWBP010003659.1:29003044-29031145 GCA_028571105.1 Tragopan temminckii
AGTCAAGATAGCAGAGGCACACTAGCAGTAGAGGAAGAAAGAAAACAGGCTGTGAGGGTATGATGGATTTAGTTCTGGGAAGTGACTGGCTCCATAGTTACTGTAACCACTAGGTCTCACTTCTGAGAGAACAGTTCAGAGCCTCTCTCTTTTCGTAAAGCTTTTGGCCATTTCCTCTTTCCAGTTGCATCGCTTGATCATCTTTGACTTTCACCTGATATTTTTCTGTCTTCCTTCTGCAGATCTGTTCAGCAGTTCTTTCTGATCTGATCATACGAGGTGGTTCAGACTTTGCTTTTCTCTGACACTCTCTTCTCATCCAGGCAGTCTGTGCTGTTCAGTGTGTGCTGTCCGTAATAAACAGATGAATGATCGCTGAACTCCAGTAATGACCTTTTTTTCTGCTGTGGGAAAATGCTTCATGCTTGCTTTTGACATGTTTGTGTTTGTTAATAAAGTATTCTTGTATACAAAGGCCTCCCCCTTCTCTTTAGGGATACTCACATAAAAGCCTTTCGGGGAGTGACCCTGATACATGCTTTCTGAAAGTTCTTCTGTATCACGGCAACTGAATATTCTTGCATGTATGCTTGCTGTGAGGCACTTCTGCTTATGAAAGCTGCACTGAAACTATCCCCAGCATGTGACATTTGTTAAAGTGTCAGCTTGCTGTTGTCAGGTAAACTAAGGTTGTCAGGTAATAAGCCTGGTATCTGGTCTTCTTTCCATATGTTTTTTACAGCTACTGTATCGATTATGCCCATCCAGGCACTCCATCCAGTTGCTGCTTAGGCAAGTTCTAGCATTTTGTTTCTTCTTTGCCTTTGTTTAAATAACACACAAAGTGCTTATGAGCTGTTCTTGTGCACGTTGAGGCAGCTGTCCAGTGGACAGCCACTGAGAGAGAGTCCTCATTGCACTGTAGTCAAAATAAGAGAGCTGACTGAAATGGCCTAAGTAGGTCTTTTTAAACCAATTATTGTCAATGAACTGTTGCTTGATTATGTTCAGGTATAGTTCTATGCAGTCCTCCAGCTGAGTCATCTAACACTGTAACAGTAACTGTCTTCATTACTTATTCGTGTATCAATCTTTGTCACCTGGAAACTTTATCAGTAAGAATTGTATAAATATTTAAGTGCTGGACTGTTATTTCCATACTTGGTAAGAGTATTGGGCAGTGCAAGCTGGATGAAATGCTTTTCTTCCTAACCTCATTTGTGTCAGCAGGATCAGGAGGACTTGTTGCTCTGATTTCTTCCCTTTTTCTTTCCCTATCTCCTCCATCTGGACAAGAAAGATCAGAAAACTTATTTTGAACTCCTAGATAATTAGATTCCTTTATGGGATTGTCCTGCTCAGCACCTTATTGACTAATACTGTAAACTTTAAATACTTTCTTAAGAATTAAAGTTGGTGCCAGTATGCCATTAAGCTGTCAGTAAGCCCAAAGCCCATATTCACTTGGTCTTGGACATAGATCCTTACATGTTCTCAAAAGATCTACTTAATGCAAGAGTGCTGAAGTAGTGCTAAAGTGACCTTGAAATAACCTAAAACTGACTACAGGGATGTTCTTAATTTAGCATTGGAAACTGCCAAATTGCTGTAACTAGGGATGAGATTTAATTTACTCTAAATCTTCTGCCTTTATTGCTGGCCTAGCACAGGAGAATGTGTAGGAAAGCTTTCTTGGCAGGGAAGCAGTCTGGTGAGGTACCAGCCAATATTGCATGGTTGTCCTTTTTAATTCTTTGAAGAATTTTTTTAGTTGAGAGAATCAATTGTACAACTGGACATAATTGTGTACTCAATTAAGAATAAATCTACTTAAGTTATATTTTGCTTCTTCCCCAATGCTGAAGTTCCTTACACAATAAGATGTTTTTTTAAGGAAAAAAAACCTTAAGGAATATTTGAATACTGGGATGTGGTCTCTTACCCTCTGTTGGCCTATAAGATGACTTATGAGAAAATATAGATTGAAAATAAGAATACAAATGGGAAGAAATTCAGGATATATTATGAAGGTAATGTGTGAAATGTAACACTGCATATTTTCTTGGTATACATCATTAGAATAGTATGTCCAGATGCTTGCCTCTATTTAGGAAGAACACTTATTGCACAGACATGCTATCAATTACAGAATATTAATAATTTTTTGTTGTCCAGTTTATTTATGTATGTACAAAATAGAACCATTCAGATTCCTGTAGCAGCAATTTCAATACATGACTAGAATGTATTTCTTGTTAGTAGCAAAGTAGATACTTTCACCACTGAAGTGGTAATGGTAGCCTGGAATCAAATTCTTAGTTGAGATTCAGTGATCTGCTTTAGTAATTTTGATTTCCTTCACTTTGTTACTATAACTTTGGCTTCTGACCACTGAAGTTACTACTAGTACTATTGTATGCTAGTCCAGGTGTATTTTTTTTTTTTTAGTGGTGGAAGATCCCATGTAAAAGTTCTGATCAGTTTTGATTAGAGACTAGTTGATCAAACATTGATTATGAGAATATGCTCAGCGTTAATGGCATATATCAAACTATAACCAGTGCTGGTCTTCTTAGTGTCAGCCAAATTCCACATAACTCTACACTGCAATCAAACATTTCTCTATCTTGTAGTTAAAATGCAGTTTAATGTATGTATTCTTATCAGTTTGGTTTTCTTTTGTGGGTTGATTAAAACCTGAGTTAAACGTTACTGTCAAGTTTCCTTAGACTCAGTAAGCAAAAAGGAAGTGAGATACTTCTCTCCCTATCTCCAGGAAGGGAAAGCTCTTTTGTTGCCATGCCACTGAGACCTGTGGTTTAGCATCTGAAATACCTTCACTGAAGTGCAACTGCTGCTGTCTCTAACTTAATCCAATCAACAACTTATAATGTTTTCTTAGCTTTCATCTCATCTTCTTCAACTAGCAAATAGAAAGTGATACTATAGTATTTTTTTTTTTTGCTAGAATCAAAATACTTGCAAGAAGTGTCATTTGTAGGAAATTTATGCACAGTTTAAGACTAATTATTGCTAAAAGGCACTTGGGGAAATGAAATGCTAGGCTGTTTGAGAAACGTTAGAAAATAAATTAAACAGCAGTGGTGTGCTGGCAGTAAAGCAAAAGCAGAGCTAAATTCCTCTTTCAGTGAGGAATGAGAGGTGATAGCCTACTTTAGATACAGTGCTTTACATCAGTTGTTGTTGCCAGCTTTGCCGTAGTTCATAATATGGTTTTAAAAAGAAAAGCAACAAAAACAAACCATGGGATCTTGGTGGATGACCTAACACATGCAGCTTATGGAAGGACATGTAGCTATAGTGTTCTGTTCTTAATGAAAAAGTTTTACATAACTACTTTTTTAAACTGTAGAAGCACTACTCTTATCTGGACATTATTGGCAGTTACACTGAGCTTCTGTGGTTGTTGTGGTTGTTTTTAACTGGGGGCATTTTTTATCTGCATACCTTGCTTCTTGTCTGTTTTCTTTTGGCCTGCCAGGGAACTCCTGTTTTTTTTTTTTTTTTAAACATTCTTTGGCTGTGGCTGTAATATAAATGGAGTTTTGAAATGAATGCCAAGGTAACTATGTCCTTTTTTAAAAAATGCACTCAAAGGTAACAGATCTCACTTGGCTGTGTTGAGTTCTTGTTTGCTGCTATTAAGGCAATATGAGATACTTTTTTTTGTAATGGTGTCATTCTGATTGTTTTGCTTGAGATTTAGATGGTATCCTTTCTTTAAAAATCTGTTTTATTTGTTGACATTCTGATCTCTTCTTAGGTTTGAATTGTGTGGTTAAACCTCCATAAAGGGGAATAGATGAGAGTACAGTGTTCAGTGAGAATGGCTGAATGCTGTGTTTTCTACCCCTGTGTTAAGCTTGGATTGAACTGCATTTGCAGAAACCTGATTGTTCTGCTCATGACAAAACAATCTGAAAAGCCTAGAGCTACTTTACAGATAAAAGTATAATAAACTTACATTTATTACTTTCACCTTATCCCATGGTTATGAGGTGTCAAACTGGAGGCAAGGGTGGTTGTCAGTCATGTTGCTTGTACATGTACTAAACAGCTCTTTCAGCACCTGCTGTCAGTAAGGATAACTTTCTTGCTGGTGTCTACTCTCATTCTCATGCCCTTATCTTTTATCCATTGACCATCAATAGTACAGTTAACTCATTTTTTTAGGAGGCTGTGCTTATGTGACAGTGTGGAAAAATGTGGTCTAACCTCATAGCTTCCTCTGTTTGAGCAGGATGACATCCTGAGTTTCCTCCCAACCTGAACAACTTCTGTGATCCTCCAGAGGTTACGGTTTTGATTCTGTGTTCAGGAAGTAGTGCAGAAATGCTCTTGGAAGTTGGCATAACTGAATAATCAGTGCATGACTTCATATCCTCCTTCCCTGGTTGTCAGAGCACGTTTGTACTTTTGGGAAACAGTAATTTATAAAAGCATAGTGCTCCTTGTATTACAGACTGATATTATTCCAAAGATAGTGATACATAATTGAAACAGTGGGTTGTCACAATGCATGGCAGTGTGTTTACAACAGTTATTTTCTTTAGATGAACAAACTGTTGCTGAAACACATCATCCACTTTAGGCAGAAACATTAAAGATGGAACTGCTGTTATTGGAAAGATGCTTTTAATTTTGAAGCTTTGATTCTAAGCTGAAACAACACTGAGAACTCTGAGTTTACTGTAACTTAACACTTTTTCATGTTTTGGTTTGTTTTTTTTTCCTAATGAACTCAGAGGCTTAAACTGGATTTAGAATTTACTGTGCAAGGTGAATAGACTAGATAAAGCATATGGAATATAGATATTTTTCAAAGCATAATACCGTGAGCTGTCAATTGTGGAAGCATATTGGTCTATGGCAGCAAGCTTTTAATGCTTGCATAGGACCTCTCCACTGAAACTCAGGTGGGAGAAGTAGTCTGTCTTGTTTTTCTGCGCAAGAGAAGGTATGAAGGGAGAACCATAGCTTGCTGCCTGGTGAGATCCAACTGTTCATTTCAAGTTGTGCTGCCACTTGGGATGTTGGGAATGCCCATCATCCTAGAGGTAACTTTACCTTTGACAAATGTCTGTGGAAAAAGCCTCTCTGCTTCACTGATAGGAACTATGATACCTCTTTGTTAGAATAAATAATCTTTTCCAGGTGATGATTTGTTCTTGTAATGTGTAGTGGCAAAATGTGACAGCAGCAAATCATCATTCACTGGATTCTTCTGGTCAATTAACTCCTGGCAGGGGGTTTTAAACTGTGAGGAAAAAATTTGACAGATTAGTTGGAGTAAATAACTTTACAGTAAGCCTTTACTAATCTTTCTCCAGATTTACCATGGTGGCTACTTTTAATTCGTCAGAAAGCTTTGATTGGCAAACTTCCAGGAGATCACGAGGTATACAAAATAACAAAGGTTGCAGTGATCCCGCTTTCTGAAACGGAACCTCAGGATCTGGAATTGGAGGTATGAATATCTTCAATAAACTATGACTTTCCTTTTTTTTCTTTTTTAAAAAAACCAAAGACGTTCTACTGACCACCTCTTAAGAATGAAGGTGGCAGGATTTTCAGTAAAGTCCGTCACTTTACAGTGATGCACACTACTGTATGAATCCACTAGATGTTTATGTAGAAACCTGTATAAACATTCAGGTTTGCACTGCCCACTCCAGTGTGCCTTCAACTCAGTTACTCCTCAGATCATCTGAATATCCATAGGACTTCATGTGTTTGCCTTTTGCAAGGAGAAGATATTTTTTCTTTTCTGAATCAGGAGAGCATATACTTTTTCATGGATGTTCTTGTTTTCATCTTGCTCTGGGATATTGATTCCATAACTTGGCTTCAAGGGAAACGCTTGCTTTAAACATTGTGTAAGTGTTGTTGTTTTTTAAAAAGGGAATGGTGAAAAGCATTCAAGTGAATAACACTAATTCACTTTAAAGGTTTGGTAATAAGTTGAGGTGGGTCTCAGCTCATGGAAGCAGACAAATAATTACAGGGGAAAACAGCTTTCTAAAAAGGAGGAAGAGAATTATGCTATAGATGGAAATCTGTACGTTCCTTCTGTGTCACAGAGCCTCTTCCCCAAGTCTATGGACTTTGTAGACTTTAATTAAAATTTCCTTGGATTTTACGCAGAGTATTTATATATTGATTTTAATTCAATATCATTATTACTTAGCTTTGCAAAAAGCACCATTTTGGAATAAACAAGCCAGAGAAGATTACGCAGTCCCCAGATGACTCAAAATTTCTGCTGAAGACTCTTACACAAATTAAATCAAATGTATCTGCTCCAAATAAAAAGAAGGTAAGGCTTTTCACTGATTATTTTATTTTCATTCCAAAATGTTTATTTGGTAACTCAGAGGTTATGATGGATGGGTAATCAAGTAGTAAGTAGTAGTAAGACCTGGAAAGAAAACCTGTAGGACTAGAATGTATATCTACCTTGTCTTAAGTTTGATTTCATTTTTTTTATTACTTTACTGTTGCTCTTCTATTTTTATATTTTGTAACTATATAATTGCTGAGCATTTTCTAATGAAATGTTATCTTACCAAGACTTGTTTCTAGTGGATTTCTAAACTTGTGCAAGTTGCTCTGCATGTATATCTACTATCATAAAGCTAGACAAACTTTGGCACACAGTTTCTCAGAGAACCTCATACTATCTTGATGAAAAAAGACCCAACAAACTAAACACCTCTGACACTGGTTTGGATTTGAAAAATCTAAAGAATATTAAGATTAGAACAGAGAATGAGAAAATGTTTCACAAGTTTAGAAGTGATATTTTGCAAATGTGGCTAGAATCTCCTTTTGATAAGACATAAAGCCATTATTTTCCTTTCAGATTAAAGAAAGCAAAGAGAAAGAGAGGTTGGAGAAGAGGTTGTTGGAGGAATTATTCAAAATGTTCATGGATTCAGATTCTTTTTACTACAGCCTTACCTATGATCTAACAAATTCTGTGCAGAGACAGAGTGCGTGTGAGAAAACTGACTTGCCACTCTGGCGAAAAGTAAGTGTTCTACATCATGAACTGCACACATAATGGAAAAATTGCTGGTCAAAACTTGACTCACTACATCCTCTGGTAGTACAGTCTACAGTAACTGAAGATCTTGCCCTGTTACTGGATTCAATGCATGAGAATGAAGTAAAAGTTTCCAGCAGCATGCTTTGAATTGAGCTGTTATATTCAAAAGTAGTGAATGCTGAACTTGGATGTGCAGTTGTAGTCAATAACATTGGTATGTTTGCTAGGAGTATTTCTGAATGTTTCTGTTACAGAAATGCCTCTTTGTTTTAAACAGGTTGATGACAGATTCTTTTGGAACAAACACATGATTGAAGATCTTATAGTCGCTGATGTGAGTTATTTCTAACAAAAGCTGTTTTTTATAAGTACTACTTCTAAAAAGAATTTCCGTTACAATGTTTATTTAAGGCCACATAGAAGTTGACTTAAAAACATGTTTAGACAGGTCACAATCAGGGCTGCACCTTCTGCAACTGACTTACAGGCAAGTGATGCTCCCTTTTTCCCCCAGCCAAACTTTCAGTTAGCCCGTGTTCCCTGCTAGTTAACAAATAAACTCACCTTAGGTGGCTTACTTTAATAAAGCAATGCAGAATAACCTGTGATATGCCAGTTTGTGCTGATTTGTGAATATAAACTTCAGATCTATTCTAAGTTTTTCTTATTTAAATGATGGAATGATTTTTATCTTCTAAAGTGGAGAATACTGCTTTTGTCCTTGAAAAGAATAGCTGATCAGCATAAATAGTAGTGTGGAACAAGTTATTTTGAACTTCTTTTAGGAGTAGGTAAAGCTAATGAGGTTTCCTGACTAATGAACAGAATTGAAGAGACGTACAGTAACTACTTATGGTTGGACTAGATGACCTTGTAGGTCCTTTTCAACCTTGTGATTCTATGATTCTATTCTTTTTCTTCAGCATACGATCTCCTAGATAAATTAATGAACTGTAACTACTACGTACATTTGAGGTTAGGCCAAATAATAGGTTCTTTTAAAGATGATAGCAGACACTTTACTGTATGTCTTGTATCTGTCTTCGTTTGTTAATAAATTTCTGCTTAGCCTTGTTCTATCTTGCTTCATTTCCACAGGAAGAAAAGAAATCTTAAGTTGCTTTCTTTATCTTATTCCTAGTTTAAAAGTCCTCCAACCAACAGGGAAAAATGCTGATACCTTTTACAGAAATAAGACCAAGATATGACAAAAGCTACTTTAAAACTTGAAGGGAATGTGAAGCAGCTGTTTATAAATGAGAAATGGGAGAAATGATGGAGATGACAATATAGAACCAATAGGAATATAATGTGACTTTTTTTTTTTGTAACCTTCAGAATACTGATGTGGACTTCTGGATTATGCCCATCATACAAGGGTTTGTGCAAATTGAAGAACTTGTAGTCAACTATAGTGAATCTTCTGATGAAGAGAAGAGCAGTCCCGAAACGCCTCCTCAGGAATCAACTTGTGTAGATGACGTTCATCCAACGTTCCTCGTGGTGCTTATTTCACGACGAAGTCGGCACAGAGCTGGTAAAGAAATGTACCCATCTCTACTTATAGGAGAGCAGTTACTGAAACTAAGCTTCAGAAGTCTCTATTGCGCATCAAATGTGTCCTTGGGAGTGAGAGTTTTGAGAAGAATTTCCATCTTGATAAAGAACGCTTAAATTTGAAACTTACAAGAGAAACTCTTACCACTGATCACTGGCTTTGTCTGAAGTTCCTTTATTTTTATTTTTAGAGTTCGGATGGAAAGGAAAAAAAAAAAAAGCGCAGTAATGTAGGATTTAGCCATTTTAATACTTAAAATGTGAATTGATCATTATTCTTGTTCCTCCTAGGAATGCGGTATAAGCGACGAGGTGTTGATAAAAATGGAAATGTGGCAAATTATGTTGAGACAGAGCAACTGATTCATGTTCATAATCATACTCTTTCGTTTGTACAAACAAGAGGCTCTGTGCCTGTTTTCTGGAGCCAAGTTGGATATAGATATAACCCACGGCCCCGTCTGGACAAGAGTGAGTTTTTAAGTGGAATAATTCAAGATCAGAATTTCTTCCACACCATCCTGCTCTTAACTCAAAGGCAAAAGAAAGCAAACTTGAAGAATGATTTTTTTTCAATTAAAATGTAGTAGTTGAACAACAATGTTGGAACTGATAGAACTGATCGTAAAAGTAATTCTGTAGAATGTATTGTGCTGTTTTTAAGCAAGGCTATCTTTGAGTATAGATTTGAGTGTGAATTAATACTTCAAACAGAACTTACTGCTGAACAGACTGTTTTTGTCTCACACTGCTCTGCCTAGGTGAAAATGAAACAGTGTCCTGTTTTCGTGCACATTTTGAAGAACAACTGAAAAACTACAAAAAGCAGGTGGGTGTTACATGGTGAAATAGCTCACAAATATTTTTTTGCGTGCTTTTTGTGATTATTGGAATGATGCTACGTGAATAGAATCTTATCTCAGTTTAGAGTTACCTGAGAAGTGTAGTAACTTGCAAAGATGTTTAAGCCTACTTTTGTATACCTGTCCTTAGCATTTTATAGCTCTTGTGCTAATGTTCAGCTAACATCTAGAACTTATTTGATTTCAAGTACAACTTATCAAAGACAATAACTTATACAAGGTGACCTACAAATCTTTTTTTGACTCTTGTACTACTTACTACATTGTATGAGTCACATTGCAGAGGGTAGCAAGTGTTAAATCTACATTTCTGAACAGGTCATTATTAATCTGGTGGATCAGACAGGCAGAGAGAAGATTATTGGAGATGCTTACCTTAAGCAAGTTCTTCTGTACAATAATGCAAATTTGACCTATGTTTCATTTGACTTCCATGAGCACTGGTAAGAAACATATTTAAAAGATTGCTTTGCCTTTTTTATTTAACAAAGAACAAAAGGGAGGAAAAAAGCCATTATTTCTGTCTTCTGCATGTGCAACACACTTCCTTTTGAATAGGAAGAGTATCTTTTGTAAAGCAATATGATAAGTTCAAGTTGGGATGAAAAGCATTGCTTTTTGTAGATTTTTGTCACTATTCTTTGTTAAATATGCACTGTTATTATGTGAAACTTAATGTTACTGTGCTTTATTAAGCAAAGGGTTCTTTACATGCTGTAAGTGTGAATTGGTGGCTGACCTGCTTTTCTAACAGTTGAGCATTCTGCATGTAATTCATTGCTATAAGGTATTTTTCTTCCAGAAGAACCCATCACATATTTAGAGAATTCTAATGATGTTCCATAAAAAAGTACACAAGATTTTACTTTGATGCAGTAGAAATAGCTGCTGTTTTCATGACTCTACTCCGATGTTGGCATGATCTAGTGCTGTGTGGCCTGCCAAACATGTGATCTGTCACACAAGCACGTATTTTCCCTGTTTTCCTCAAGCAGACTACAGTTGTGGACAAATTTATTACCTAAAAAAACTTTACTCTTTGTTTTCAAACTTAATATAAGGGATGGATCTGGCCTGGAAAATCATTATTAATCTAGTCTGTCACTACAAGATATTATCTGAAAGTGGGGAAAAGGGAAAGTACTTAAGGTCCTTCAGGTAACATTTTTCTCTGTAGAACATCCTGAATTGATACTTAGCAATGAGCTTTCATTTCTGTTTGCTTACTTTTCTTCCAAGAACTGTAGTAGTGAGTACTGTTTTTCACATGGCATAAGTGATTAGGGCACAGTACTGAAAACACAATTCTTGGCAGAGGTTGTCAGAAGGTGCGTCTGCAGGTGTTACTGTTATAGGATGGCTGGAAAAGCAGGGCAGGCTATCCCAACTTCAAATCCTTTTTTGTTGACTCTGCCATAAATATTACAGAACGGTACACATGCCTGAATAGCTGCACACTTGTTTTTCCTTATAGAATCAGTGTTCCTGAATGCTGATTCTGTAGAACTTACATATCTGAATGTCTTGCCTTAAGTTTTGGTATTGAACTGTTCAAAGTGTTCTGAATTTTGGTTGCTGTTTAAAGTTTGTCAGATTGCCTACCTCTCCCTCTGAGCTAAATTCTTAGTGTCATTTATTTTCTGTTACTTGCAATGCCAAAGAAAAGCACTACTTCAGTTCAAACTAACTGCTATGAAATTCTGTATTTTAGCCGAGGAATGAAGTTTGAAAATGTTCAAACACTGACTGATGCCATTCATGACATTATTCTTGACATGAAGTGGTGCTGGTAGGTACTTAATTGTTTACAGGTTTGTATTAAGTACTTTCAGGAGAAAAAAGTGCCTATTCAGAGGCCTTGAATTTTTGTAACTATATATTTTGTGGTGCCAAATTTGTGCATCATTGTGTACCCAGTGTCCAGAAGCATTACTTTTCTATACACCTAACAGCAAAAATTCTCAGGTTCTGTTTTCTCCTTGAGATTTACTGCCTTTAACATTTTTAAGGTTTCTTACATTTATGGGAAATGCTCTATACTTGACCCATAAAACCTAGAGCTACAGCCCTACTACTGGAAACAATGTTTTCTCAAATAAGTGAGAACAGTGGTAGTTAATACTGAGCATTACATGGTGTGATGAGTGAAATCAAACTATAGTCCATATGTAAAACTTTGTGTCTGTAGGGGCTGATAAACTACACTGCTTTCACTCAATTTTTTTTTTTTATCTTGAAAGGGTTGATCAAGCTGGTGTGATTTGTAAACAGGAAGGAATTTTTCGAGTTAACTGCATGGACTGTCTGGATCGTACCAATGTAGTGCAGGCTGCTATTGCAAGAGTGGTCATGGAACAGCAGGCATGTATAACTGATGTAATTTTTTAAGTATTGAGTTCCTCAAAGTTTTGCTATCCCTGCTATGCAGGGAAACACACCTACTTGTGTGACCTATTCCAGAGTACTTGCTTCAGCAGGGGGGGTTGGACTTGATCTCTTGAGGTCCCTTCCAATCCCTGCAGTTCTGTAAAGTTTTTGTTACTGAATAATGCTAAAGTAACATCTGCTGGAGACGGTCTTTGCAAACTGCTTGGAGAGCCATGAAGCTGCTAACATAATTCAAAATAATTTTAAAACAGTGGTGCTTACTCTCTTTCTTCAGAGAGGAAGGGACTGTCTGTCCCATCTTGATTGTTTTTTGTTTGGATTTAGTCAGTTCAGTTTAAAATGTGCAATAACATAAAGTTAGTGTCCCAGACAGTTTGATAATCTGCCCTCTCCAGTATGTAATAGTACTTGTAAATGTAACATAGGTTGGGGGAATAATTGAAGCTTCTAAGATGAACAAATCTGGCTGTACTTAAAGCAAGGGATAGAAAATAGGGCGGGCCTTCCATAAAGACAAAGATTGAATGGCTCTAAGCCTTTTATCTGGCAGTTGCTGTTTGCAGATAATAAAGAGTTTTCTATTTGCATTACCAATGTAAATTCAAAAGCCATCTTTCTAAATAGATGATTTCACGGAATGTGGAGAGGGCTTTTTTGATAATTATTGTAGTATTAGCTATGTTGTATTCTTTCTTTCTCAAATTATAGCCAAAGCACTTCAGAGTGAATTCATAACTGAGAAAACATTGGGAGTTGATTGACATGAAGTGGAATATTTACAGTTACACGCATTTTTCCTTTCCTAGGAACTGTAGGATTAGCTTTACATTAGTTGGGAACTTAATAGGGTTTGCAAAGTAAATGAATAGCTTTGTATCGATTTTAACCTAAGTTGCAAACATACTTGAGCATTTTTAATTCTAAGTTGCAAATTGAGGTTTGTCCAGGTATCACTACAGTAGGACTAACACTTAGTGTCTCCTGCAGTTACATATAATAGTATTAATTTCAGAATGGGAAACTCTACAGTTTTACCAATTTAATATCTGGAGAAAGAGACTTCAGTTTTTATTATATTTGGGACTTATCTGGGAAAACCTGCATGTACTGGGTGTTTTGAAGAGGAAGATATCAGGCCTTCAGTACTGTAGCAGTAACAGTCTGGAACGTGCAAGCCTTTATTATAAACACAACATACCAAGTTGCTATTAAAGTTTTCTTTTGGGGAAGGAGCGAGTCTGAAGAGGGAGTGACTATACTGGCCTTAGTGTCCACAAGAAAAATCTTCACGACTTGCTTCTTTTCTTGCAACTAGAAAGAGATTCCGCTTTATTTCCAGACCTTTGACTTTAAGAATACCTTTGCAATAAAAGTAACTAGCTTGTTTAACCTGTTAGAACTTTAACATGAATAACAGGTCGTGTTCTCTTGATATTTTACATAAGGTTTTTTCTGTATCTTGAGTAATCTTGCCTCCTTTCAGCTATTTTTTAAAGATTGGTTTACGTCTGTTTTTAATATATTGCCACTATTTCCAGTGATTCTTCTTTTATGATGTTTCATGATAAATGGCTAATTTGTCGTTAACAGGGAATTTAATCTGAGAGATATTAATATATTTACTAAAATTAAGTATTAAAATGCTTAAGTGTTTTCTTTCTTTATTCAAGATCTGATATTGTGAATGAGTTTATCTAAAACCTTATATTAACAAGTATGTCAAATTCCAGCTCAAAAAACTGGGTGTGATGCCTCCAGAACAGCCTTTGCCAGTGAAATGCAATAGAATCTACCAGATAATATGGGCAAACAATGGAGATGCCATAAGCCGGCAGTATGCTGGCACAGCAGCCTTGAAGGTAAAGGGTCAAGTGTTACCTGTTTTGTTATTGAGCAGTGAACTACATTGTAGTTTTTACCTCCAATGGAAAACTGTCTTATGGAAGAAGAATTAGCTACCTATTCTGTTTTCCTGGTGGAGATTGTGGCCTTTTAACAGAAGAACATTTTGTACTAAAACTGAAGAAGATTTGGGTGTCTAGGTGTCTTGTGAGCTGCTGGCTATAGATAACTTTGTTCTGTTACTTTCGTGCATTGCTCTTAGGTGAGCTAAGAGTTTAAGATTTATAATATGCATTACTTCTATGTAAGCAGAGTTAGAGTACTCTTAAGCACAGCTGAGGTGCTTCAAAAGTACTCTGAGGGACTTAGGCTATGTAGATAGTAGGATGATAATAATTTAGTTATTGTTTCATAAGTTTACTTAATTAGTTGTAGTACAATCTAACAAGATGAGAATCAGGCGTGAAGTCCCTTCCTGTCCACTCCTTGTGCTTTTAGATGTCTTTGAAAAACCATAGACGTAGAATTGAAGCTACTTCCTGTGTTCCATTGGAACAATTCCTGCTGTCTAGTACTGGAGAAAATCTATGCAGGAGGAACATTTTACACTTAAATCTGTTTTTAAATCTCTCTACTAAACTTTGATTTATTTGTTACACTAGTCTTTTCACTGCAATCAAAAACTGCCCAACACTCTTGTCTTACTACTAGTATTTGGCTTTAACTAGATAGAACTTGATTTACAGGCATAAATTTTTAGCTCTTCTGCTTGCTGGATATCTCTACTCACTATTGGGGTTAACGTTTTGATTGTGAGATTTCTTTCAACTTAAAGGTGAAATACACTTGATGTTCATAGTAGTAGTTATCAGGTTTTTTAGAACTACTCTATACCAGTTCTCAAGTTCTCTGAAAATAATCAGAATCCTCTAATGAAGTGTGACTACTAAAACTACTTCTTACCTTCTAGATCACAGAAGGCATAAGAAGGCATAGAAATTTGTTTCTGAGGCAGTGTGGATATGTACTGTTTTCCTTCAGTATGTTGAACTGAGCCTGCTTTAGTAGCAGAGGCAAAAAAAAGATGCAAACCATTCTCAGTAAGCTCCATTGTTTCAATAATGTTTGTTTGTTTTTTTGATAAAGGACATAACAATTTTTTTGAGGTGTTTGAGCGTCCCAAACTGAGCTATTGAATGTCTGGCTTGAATATTGGGTGGCATTTATCTGAGTAGTTTTTTGTTATGATTACACACAGAATTATATTTCTGTGGAAAGTGTAAGATTCTCTGAAGAGTCAAATGATGCCATGAGAAATACTTTGCTTTTCTAAGAACATTTATTTTCAACTCATCTATGGAAATAGTTATTTGGACATTACTGCTGAGCTGTCATTTGTTCAATCTGGAGTATCAGGATGCCAAAGCTTTTGAGCTACGTCTGCTGCTTCTGAGCTGTGTGTGTGCATGACTTGCATGTTCTTGTAACAGGGTGACTTCACAAGGACTGGTGAAAGAAAGCTGGCAGGAGTAATGAAGGATGGAGTAAATTCTGCAAACAGATATTACCTGAATCGTTTCAGGGATGCTTATAGGCAAGCAGTCATAGGTAAGGATAAAACTTCAGTTAAGCTAGATTATTGTGCTTAAGCCTGTTCAGAATCCTCTTGGCTTTATTTTTGACTGCTTTTTCTATGTGCCCCTGGTGTGTGTGTGTGTGTGTGTGTGTGTATATATGTAACATTCATTTCTGTGCAGTGGACTCCAAATGAAACAAGCATTTGGACATTAAACACAACTCAGTTCAGTGGAATTATATGGAGGATAAATCGCTATAGAATTTGTTCCTAACTTAATTTTAGCATTAATTCTCTTGTGATATCTCTTAGACAAAGAAAGGTTCAAATTTATGTAGGAAAGCCTTCATAATTGTAGATACTTGAAAAGTGGTTAATTAATCCTTCTGAACAGAATGTTGCCTGAATTGAAAACTCTTTAGGTATAATTTTGTCTTCTGTCAGCAAAAAAGGCTATAGCTCACTATTTTAAGAACCACTCGAGGAATTGACAAAGCAATTCACAGACTACTGTTGTATATTGCTGAACTGTTGGCAGCTTCTTATTGATATCTTGTATTTTTGAATCTAGATTTGATGCAGGGTATCCCTGTAACAGAGGATCTCTACTCCATATTTACAAAAGAGAAGGAGCATGAAGCCCTGCACAAAGAGAATCTGAGAAGCCATCAGGAATTGATTAGTCAGCTGTTGCAGAGCTACATGAAACTGCTTTTACCAGATGATGAAAAATTCCATGGAGGATGGGCACTTATTGATTGTGACCCAAGGTTTGTTGAATGAACTGACCGATCATAACTGACCAGCTGCTATCACATCTTCTGTTAATTACATCTGACAAGTTATATAACTTTGGTAACTGGTATGTTAAACAAGTGCAGATGTTCAGCTGTGAACTACAGTTGAGGAGTTGTAAGAGTAAAGGTCTTACAAACATTGTGTTTTATCTCAGATGCCATAAAAATGGTGGGTGCTTGAGTTTCTTTGAAAAATCATCTGGCTATATGTGGAAAATGTGGTAGGCAGGACTTTTAACTCCTCTTAGTTCCAGGAGGGGCTGTTTGGTCTGTATTTCCTTATTGCTTTGCAGAGGAAGAATAACTTGACTTCAGAGCCATATTGGATCACGTTTAATTCTTGTGTAATAGATGAGTTGAAGGAAATCCTAGGTGACTCCTCATGATGATAGTGAGCATAAATTCTGATTTCATTGTTGTCTCCTTATCAAGTTCAGAGTATACTAATGTATAATAGATAAACAATGGTTAGATCTTCTGCAGGCTAAACTTTAACATCTAAAATAGCAAAGATGTGCATAGACTCATCACTTGGATTGCCTGAAATCTTTTTCTCTTAATCTGTTAGCATCTTAAGCGCTCGTGAGAGTTGATTTTTTTTTTGACCTGATTCTGACCTATTTGAGCTGCTATATACTTCCAGGTACAAGGAGTCATTGTAAAAGAAGGTCCCTGAAATATGCTGTGGATTCATTACAGTTGTGAAAGGAAAACTATTTATTTTTCTTTTTCTCCTCCCTCAGTCTCATTGATGCCACTCATAAAGATGTGGATGTTCTGCTGTTGCTTTCTAATTCTGCCTACTACGTGGCCTAGTAAGTTACCAGCTTCTCTTACTTTGTGTAGTTTACTTTTACTAGCTTTGTTTCAGATTAGTAAGTTTTAAACTCTGATTCTTTTTCTAGTTATGATGATGAAATTGACAAGGTGAATCAGTACCAAAGGTTAAGCCTTGAAGCATTGGAAAAAATAGAAATAGGTAAGAATACATAATACATAATGCATGAGTTTCTTGAATGCTCTTTACAACAGCTCGCCCAGTTAATGCATCTGTAGTCTGCTTTGAATAGAAACAGCAAGACTCCACATATTGCATATTGTGCAGTGCATCCTAGACATTTGCTCTCTTGCTGATAAGACACCAGAGTTCTTTCACAATCTTGTCTTCTGGTCCTGCTTGTAATGGAAGCTTTGATCACTGGTAGGGCTCTAAAGCAACAACAAAAATGCACTCTCAGACTCTTCCAAAAAGTACCAAAGCACCAAGACCAACACCATCAATTCATCATCAATTCATCAAACCAAAATGAGTCTCTCAAATGTAAGTAACAGATTTATCAAATTCTGTAATCAGTTACAGGTATGTGTATTTAGTGGACTTCTTTATTTGATCCAAATACAGCAGTTGTTTCTCAGTTGTGTTTTATATCTGTTTCATAGCTTTTTAAAGTTTGTTCTTTTTTAGTAAGGTCTGATAAGGAACATGCTATTTTGGAATTGTTTTATGTTGATTAACTTCTATTGTTGCCCCCCTTCCTCTGTTAATGAAGTTAAATCATCCGTTACACAATGCCTCATGATTTTATCACCTCTTGCTGTAACTCTCACTATGCATGTATAGTTCCTAAGAACTCTTTGGAAAAGTCTGCCTCACTTATGGATTTCCACAATCCAGGAAACACTTTGATTTACCAATTAAAGTTGAAACAGCAAGATCAAATACGGTACTAAAAACACATAACACCTCCAGCTGGTCAGTGATATAGGTACCTTTGAAGTGCATTGAAAAGTTAAAGTACTTGATTGAAATCATGAAACTTATGTTAGTGGTGAATACATAACTTTCTCTCTTTAATCTTCTCAGAAACATTTCCTAAGGCATAGGATGTAATAGATGCAGAATTTTTCTCCTATCTGAGAGGATGGTCTATAATAAACAGGCAGGATTATAACAATGTGCGTGAAGTCCAGTTGCTCTTTGAAAGTAATTGATAACTTAGTTACTGTGGAAAACCTTTCATTTAAAATGCCTATACTATTTAAAGAAGACATGAAGCTGTTTTCATGCTTGTTTAGGTATAGTCTCCACAGTACCTTTTTCATTATTCCATTCAAGGATATTTCTAACTTTGTTTTTTCTCAGGGCCTGAGCCTACTCTCTTTGGCAAACCCAAGTTCTCATGCATGAGGCTACACTACAAGTACAAGGACACAAGTGGATATTTTCACACTCTTCGGGCTGTGGTACGCAACCCAGATGAAGATGGAAAAGGTTTGTTTCTTGTGTAAAAGCTTTGTATGTGAAAGTGTACCAATTATACCAGCTTTTCCCTAGAAAACCTTTTCCATAGCTGTTAAAAGTTATCCACCGTAAGTTATTTTAATATAACTAACTCTTCTACTGGGGGAAGGGGAAGAAAGCTGTATGTCCTGTGTGTACACTGAACTGTTACTGTTTTAACAGAGAAAAATAAGCTTCAGATATGATTGTAAAGCAATACTTCCATCTAGAATGAAGACATCCAATTTTGGAGTAATGAAGATGTAGACATGAGGATAAAACAGATTTAATATTGGCTCCTAATGAGCATTAGTCAAGAAGGATTTAGACTAAGTGTAATTGTATGTGTTCCTTCTGCAAATGTATCATGGCAGTGATTCATTTACACCCAATGCCCAGTATCTAGTGCTTAAGGAGTGTCTGTTGTTTCCTTAAACTTATTTGTAAGCTTTTGATCAGTTGCAACTTGAGTGTAAATACTCTAAAGAATGGGGGGGGGAAGGGAGAAACAACCTTAATTAAGTTACAAAAAAAAGTCTAATTTTAGATCTTGGAATGTGGAGATATCAAGTTTTTAAGTCTGACAGGCTGCTAATTGGATTTCAGACACTCTTCAGTGCATTGCAGAAATGCTGCGAATCACGAAGCAAGCAATGGGATTAGATGTGCCTATTATTGAGAAAAAGCTAGAGAGGTGAGTGCTTTAATCATGCAAATCTTTGTCCCAGTTTTGCTGTCCTCAGTGGCTAAGATTACAACAGTAAAATGTGTGATACCTAAAAGAAACAATCCTGCTTCTAGCAATTGTGCTAGAAATTAATTTGTTATGGTGCTTTCAGTGGTCACCATCTACAGATGCTTTCTTGGAAGTACAAACAAGAATACTATTTTGTACGTTTGTGACTACATAGAATATTTGCTATCAAACGTAAGTAACATACTGCAAATTGGGTACTTCATGATTAGTCTGAATTTTAATTCCTAGCTGAACTTTGATGTCTGTTTTACTAGTTCTGCAGTTAGGGAAAAAAAAAATTATTTTTAGATTAATTCATCTGAAATGTTAAACAAACCCAGATAGTGTTTTGGGTCTTGTGTGAAGAACGTTGATAGAAGATGAGGTGACATTTAACTCTGAAGAATGTCTTAGATTAGTGGACAGAGTTTCTCAGTGCAGAGTTGGTGTTTTTAGAATTTACATTTCTTTGTAAACCAACAGAAATGGAAAAGAAAAAAAAAATTGCTAATGTCTTGTACACCAGAATGTACTGATGCATTAGTCTGAGTAAATGTGGAGTGTCCAAGGCTTTATTTTTGTTCTTACAAGAAATGAAGCTTCTTAAATGTATGGTTTAGAAACAGATAAATGCAAGAATTGTGGTATGAAGTTTTAAAAACAGAAATGAAGAATGTAGTTTACTTCCCAAGAAATACAGACTTTTGTGCCTGAGTTAACAGCTTGTTTTCTGAGGTGGCTGGAATCTGAACTAATGAACACCTGTGTATTGATCAGAATGGCACATAAGTTTTCATTTTTGCAAGCTCACTGAGAGAATAGTTCTAAAGTACTTCTTTTAGATAATTTGTCTAATGAGATATAATCAACTTAAAAGTAATTCGTATCTCCAAATACTGGTGAGGTGTTAGAAATCGCTTAAAAAGAACAGTGGAGTACAAATAAGAGGATGGCTAATTGATATTTAACACATTTTACTAGTTCATTCCAGTTCAAACTGCATGAGCTAGAAAATGTTTTTTGCTTGACAGTTTACTGTTGTGCTGCACAACACATCAGAGCGTGCATCTCAGTAACTTTCTTATGCATCTGATTACTGGGCTATCATTTCAATTTCTGCTCAGCTGGAAAAAGGAGCAAAATTTTCTTGCTTACAGACCTTAAATACTGATTTTTTTTTTTTATTTTTTTTTCCCTCCTAAATCTCAATATAGATTGCATTATAAACAGAGTAGGAATTGTAAGTACACAGACATCAAATCAGTTTCATCTGAAACTACAAATATTTGCATATTTTTGTCTTGTTTGGATGCCATTCTGTCACACCTTTGTTTTTGTTGTTTTTACTTTGATGAGCTTATATGGGTACAGTTTATGTGTGGAAAAGAATGCATTTTCTAAAGTGCCAATCTCGATGGAAATAGACTGGAAAATGGTGAATACTTGGTGTTTATAGATGAAATTCTCTTAGTTGGACACTAGAGATTGGTTTTTCTTCCAGGAAGAGCAGCAAACCTCACGAAGATATCATTGGCATTCGCTCTCAGAACAGAGGGTCCCTGGCACAAGGCAAGAATTACTTACTCAGCAAGTTTTCATCTCTCAATCAAAAAGTGAAACAAACCAAATCCAACGTGAACATCAGCAATCTTCGGAAGTTAGGCAGCTTCACCAAACCTGAAGTGAAAGTTAATTTTTTAAAACCAAATTTGAAAGTTAATCTTTGGAAATCAGACAGCAGCCTTGAAACTTTAGAGAATCCAGCAGTAGATACTAAAGTCCGTGCTGAATCTGATACAGAAATGTCAGACAATGATTCTTTCCACTCAGATGATTTTCTGACGAATTCTAAATCTGATGAGGACAACCAGTTAACTGACTCTCTAGAGAACATAGGGCAGATAGATTATGTGCTGCCTAGCTGTGGTATCATTGCCTCAGCTCCACGGCTGGGCAGTCGGTCCCAGTCTGTAAGCAGCACTGATATGAACATCAGCATTCATGTTCCATCTGAGATTCGTGTCACGCAAGCTAACCAGTCTGACTGTGAAGATGTACCCGTACCTTCTGCTGACAATGCAGAGATGGAATTTGCTAAACCTATTGATGTGTACTGCCAGAGGTTTGTACAGGATGCTCAAAATAAAATGTCAGATGCTTTGGAGGCAGAGACTTGCTCTCAAGAGCCACATCACGTAATAAATGAAACCAGCAATGATATGTGTAAGAAAGCAGAAAACAAGACTGAAACTATCACAGGCATTCCTTCCAGGCCATCCAAGCTGGATGTACAATCTTCTGAGCCAAATCCTCAGCTCTTAGCTGTTGGTGGGACTGACTTTACTAAATCTCACAGAAGCCCAGGATCTGCTTCTGGTATCCCTGAGACAGGACTCCACACAACTCCTTCTCCAGCTGACAGTAGCAGCAGCAGAGCTGTATCTCCTTTTGCTAAAATTCGCAGTTCCATGGTCCAGGTTGCTAACATCACACAAGCAGGATTGACTCAAGGGATTAATTATGCTGTGGCAAAGGTCCAGAAGAGCCCTGCAGAATCAGAAGCTCTAAATGAAATCAAACAAAAAGAACTGAAAGAAATGTTTACACAATGCCAGACACGAATAATTCAAATTTAGTTGTTAATGGAGTGTTCTTCTTGTTGTGGCTTTTAATATACCAATACTTAAAAAAAAAAAAAAAACACTAAAAAAAAAAGCCTGACAAAAACCCAAGAACCCTATATTGGAGTTCACTGTAGCATTAACTGCTAATGAATAATGGGATCAAAAATATGGATTACTTGTTTACAGTAAGTGCAAGAGATGCAAATGAATTTGGTTCTGGCTTCAGAATTCCCTTAGGCAGCTGAGACAAAAGAAGGGTAAATCATGTTTGAACAGGTAGTCTAGACACTGGGACTTAGTAAGCATGCTGTTTATCTTAAATCTGTTGCACAGGTGTTTTTTTTGGGATTAATTTTGTAGCTCTTCTGACTTATGTAGAGAATATTTATACTAAAATGGTTATTATACTGCACTTCTGTGACCTTACTTACCTTGCACTGCACCAGCAAAATAACTTCTTAATAGTAGATTACACGTTATTTATTTTTGGACTAGTATTTTTACTTGTTTCCATTGAACTTTTAGATACAGTTTTCTATCAATTGTGCCTCTACAATGGGAAATGTGGGTTTGGTTTTTTTTTTTTTTTGGAATTTAATTATGTTAATCAGCAATTAAGACTTCTTGTTGTTCTTTTCTTTCCACACTACCTGGGCCACTTTCAGTAAAGATATGATATCCTGATACAATTTGAAATATCCACAATCCTGCAGTGCAAATTTATCTTGCAGATTTGAGGTGAAGGGAAGTGAGGCAAATGCTTTATTTTTTTTTTCTAGATTCTAGAAGCTGTTCTATACCCTATATCCAAATTCTAGATAGTGGCAATATGCTCAAATTTTGAGTTAATGTAACACAAGATCAGCCTGAACTTCAAGTATTGTGACCTCCCCATGCTGTCACTTTCATAGTATATTCTAACTGTCCAGATTGGAAGATCTAAGTAATTTCTAAAACAGAAGGCAAGTGTTTCATAAAGTCAATGTTGACATCAGAGCATAGTTGTCTTTATCTAATCAAAACCAAATTCATTACCAGCTCAAGCTTTGCATACTTGCAGAATAAGTCTAACCTTCCACTCATGCTGGGAACCAGGTTTAAAAACAAAACAGCACATGTATGTGTCAAAAGATTATTCTCCTCCAGAAATGCCTTGCACTGCCATTGTAGTGTAGGACGTTATCCAGAAGCAGATGTCGCTATGCTGTGGTTCGTAACTCTACCTACTCTAACCACTGTTATAGAGCCAGTGCCTCTTTGTTCTAGTACGTGTACTGTAGATAGGCTGCACGTGGTGTTTTTAAAAATAGTGTCATGGGTAGGCTAGTACAGTGTCTTAGGACTTGTTTATCTGAGATCATTGTCTAATCTTCATCTAAACTTAATTGTCTGAAACTTTATTTATTTGTTTTACTGAAGTGATGTGGGTTTGGGATTTTTTGAGTGTCTATACGTGTGGCTCTATTTAAAATTAAACTACTGCTGTATTTTAATGTAAGCAATATATATGAGATATTTTAATAAAAAAATAGAACCAAAAGATGCTTCCTGGCATGTTGTCAAGGTATATGCTACTATACACATCTGAAATTTTAAGTTTCAAAGCCTTTATCTGCCTTTATCTGCCAGAGACCTTTTATCATTTTCTCCTGGAGTTGCAGTGCTAGAACATTAGCCTGAAGGGAAAAAGTCATAGATACATCCATAAAGATGTTCCTCAGAAACTGTTGAAGATAAGACACGGTACTTGCATAGCTTCTGGGGGAGGGAGAATTTCCACATAGCTGTAGTAGCTCAAAGAAATTTTGTCATTATTTTGGTAGGAAAGAGAAACTGACCTGTACAAATATTTGCATTCATACAAGCACAGAGAGGCTTGGGGAGGACCTTAAAGCTCATCTGCTTCCACCATCCTTACTGGGGGCTGGTTGCCACCCACCATCCAACCTGGCCTTGACCACTTTCAGAATCTGTCAATCAATGTGTGATAAACATTAACGTACTCTTAATGCTTGAAATAGCTTTCAGTTTCAAGGAGGGCTGATATTAAGGCAGAGGTAAGGGCATGTCTGAAAGTGATAAGACTAACTCACCTCATCTTGGCTAGTCTTCTAAATGCTTTGCAAACAGGAACAGGAAGCTATGAAACATCTCATTGCAAGCATGCAGCCAAAACAGGGTTTCTCCATGCTCCCTCCATACATTTCACCATGGAGTGAGCAGCACTCTCTTAAGCGTACGTACCATACACCCACCCTTAAAATTTCACTAGCCCTTGTTGCTGTTGTCAAGGTTATCAAGCAGCTTCAGAAAATATAGGAAGCAGGTGTGTGACACTGCACACTAGAGCTCACTTCTTTCTATAAGCTGTCTTATTTTCTTGAGGAGACAGTCCCATAACAAAATAGTCATTAAGAAAACATTTACAGGCTGTATTTTTGTATTTTTCCCCAGAGTGGAGCCAGGTTTTAGAAAAACACATCTTTAAGCTGAAAAAACAATATTGGCTGAAGCCAAAAGTGTATAAAAAAAATCTTTTTATAATTGAGTACCATTAAGTTGCAGAGAAAAACAATTTCAAGTTGCTTCTGCTGCGCAGCTACCATTGTGCTTGGAACATAAAACACAAACTAGCAGCCTCCTGTTAACACTGTCCCAATCAAAAAGTGAGGTGGCTTAGGCTTAATGTAAAGTTCACAAAAGAATATTTAGTCTTATCTAGAATTAACTCTAGCACTGATTCATATACTTTTTCTTTAAGTTCTCCGTGGGGACAGAAGCCCTACCCTTGTACCATCTTTATGGATTACTCCGTATTAGTTCAGTATTTCACTCAAACCACTCTTGTTCCACCAGTTCTGCAAATCATATTAGGGCAGGGGGGATTCTTGTGACCATCAGTGCAAACTGTACATATAAGATAGAGACCATTCTTAATACTTCATTGATATTATTCATACAAACCACTCCATTACTAATCACTTAAATAGTAAGATGTGGCTTATATGAGTACATAAGTATCGGTTGTCCTGTTACACTTCAAGCTATTTCAGAATAAAGCTCATTAGAGGGACCTGTAGGTTAATCATAGTCTTCTTTAAGTACAATATGGATGAATTTCAAACTGGAATTTCAGATAACTTTAAATTGATTCTTCGTACTGCACTATAATCAGTATTATTCTGCTGCTCAGAGGGCAACAACACACCTTGCAGAGCCCTGGCTGCCTAAAGTCCAAAGTTAAACCTCAGCAGCAGCCTCTGGTCCTCCAACTTACACAACTCAAGAATTATACCATACTTCTTCCCAAACAGACTCTACCCCTGCTATAAGGGCAACGGGTTACATTTTCCTATTGTTAAAGGAAATGAGTTTACACAAATTCAGTATTAAACTTTAATATCAAATCATTTGCTCAGTGTTACCAATTCTCAATTACAAAACAGGCTCCAAAAAAATTTCATAAAATATGTTTAGCTGGCTGAACAGAGATAGTGTGTTCAGATTGCAAGGGTAAATATCCATAATATCTTGGTATAAATTATCTACAAAAAAACTGGTATAAACAATATCCCAATCTTAGTATGGGTTCCATCTAGGATTAGACAAATTTTTATCATGACATCAACAAAACATTAAAGTTCATTTCCATTAACACACTTTTGCTGCTGAAGTCTGGCTTTACGCAGTGCCTCCAGTTGTTTTGCTCTCAGCCACCTCTCTCTTGACAGCGTCGTCTGCCCCGCGCTGAGAGACAGGAACCTGGATGAGCAGAAACAGCAGTTTAGGAAGAACCTGTTGATGGTTTCGCACTTGGTAACCTAATGCAGCTTAAAAACAATTGTCAGTATCTTAAAAACTGGAAAGCAGAGGATGAACTCTACCTGGTTAAGAAACTGACAGAAACAGTGGAAAAAGATTCCTCACACATCTGCCTTAAAGTGTCAGCATTAAATGAGTTTGGCTCCAGCTTGCTACAAAGTTTTCAGTCCAAACCAACAGCACTACCCACCTGGCTACAAGCAGAGTTCTGTGCAGGTCATCAGCAGTTATGCTCTCAGGGTCATTCTTGCGCATTTCTACAAAGTCTTCTTCAACTGCCTGCGAACAGTACAGCAAACAGCTAAGTGGCAATAAGGGAGCTTCAGTATTCAAACACCGTAACTATCCTTAAATTACAGGAGAAACTCAGGAAATCAGCTTGAATAAAAATAAGCTTGCTCATCTTTGACTATAATTATTTTCAAAATGATTTTTAGCAGGCAGGATGTGTATAAACTCTATACACTGAAGCACTTGTGAGTACAAACCCTCGAAGGCACACACATCCATGACAATAAAATGCTTCTTTTTTTAAAGAACTTCCAACAATCACTGCCTGGGAGAGAAATGAGCAAGTACAGTAACATATGAAGGCACTTTCTATCTGAAGATGGAGTTGAAAATCAACTAGTGAAATCTTCCATACCTTCGTCACTTCATCAGATATGCTGTAATCCAGCAGTCTCAGTAAACTTAGGTAAATTCGAAATTTGTTCAACACAGAAGGGAGCACTGCAGTTAGGAGGCTGTTCACGTACTCCTCCATGTTTGGTGGAATTATCTGTGGTTGTAACTGGACTTGGCAATCTGACTGAAAAATAAAATTACACATCATCCCTTTTCATATGTTTTTCTATTCCAAGATTTAACCTCCAGGGCTAAAGTCTCAGAATTCAGGCAAGACAATTCCTTCTTTAAATACTTAACAATTCCCTTTGTGAAATCCAGCATGAAGTTTTTTATTCAATAAGTCAGTTTTCCTTTGAGACAAGTGCACAGTTTCTTAGTTTATAAAGCTGGAATGCAAGTGGTCAGAGACATGTAACATTAGGCTACTCTGTTTTTCAAGGGGCAATGCCAGACAAATTGCTCTTTATTCATACACCCAACCCCTCTTGAAGCTGTTTTACAATAAAGCTTTGAGAGTAGTAGTCTATCTGCAGGCTCTACCCAATGTTGTGATACCCATGGATAACTTCAGTCACTATCTTGCCATCAGTATTCAACCAAGAAGCAAGAAAGGCGACTCTCTTTCACGCATCACTGCTCAAAAGATAGTCTTCCTGTCTTCACTTGTATTTTCGCTTGCACCTGGAACAGCGTGCTCAGTGTTTAAGTAGCTACTAACAGTAATTATTCCCCAAATTCAAAAAGATCTTGCCATACCGGTAGGAGCGATCGGCCCTCTGAAGTGATAAGAACGTTAATATTGCATGGGAATTCCATCTGGTGGTAACTGAAGTCATAATCCACTTTCTGCCAAGTTATCAGATTACCCAACGCTTTCACATTGTGCACACCTAGAAAAGCAAGAAAAATTCTGACAGCTTTGACTTTGACTTTTTTCAAACTGATTTTTTCCCCCCCCGATGTTTTTAAGTGAGTTTAAATGAGCATTTAATTATTAGATGCTGTTGTTTTGATTTTGTTTGGAAACTAATAAGGAAAATAATTATTAGTTTAAATATTTTCTTCACTAAAGTTTTGTCCTTTGAGTAAAGCCAGATTAACAGCCTCCCCCCTCCCCCAAAAAATACATGCAAAGGCTCAGAAGCAAATAAATAACTTCCAGTAGTAATAATTTAAAAAGAAGTTATGTTTTTCAATAGTATCTACCTGAAATCTCAGCCTGGCTAATTCTGCCAAACTTTGAGCAGCAATGGGACAGAGCACCAACCACTCATTAAGGAAGCCCAGCAGTCTTGCAGCATCACACCGTTCAGACTCGTAAAGGTAGCACTGTTCTTTTAAAATAGTCACTTCCAGTGACATTAGTCTTTCCTCAAAACATCATATATAGCCATACTATACATTCTCCAGTTACTGAGCTTCTAGAAGGTACCACAGTTCCTCTTTTCTGTAGGTTATTACTTAAAGCTCTGTAGAAAGCACACTGTGCAACACTACATCAGCTTAAATGACAGAACCATCAATTTTTTTTTCTATGAAACAATGGCTAATTTTGTATGCCCCACATTTAAGTTGTGTTTCAAAGGATGGTTTTCATATATACAGTAAATGTATAAAGCATAAGGCAGTGTATGCTCTCCCCACCTTCTTCGCCTCACAGAAAAGCCAAACCATTGTAATGGTTCAGAGGTAGTGTAGTCTGAAGACTCATTCAAACCAGCAGCCTCTTCCATCAAGCATCAGACGTGCTGCCCAGAGCACTCTATGACACAATCATACCAAATGAGATACCATTTTGTTTCACTACAGGTCACCTGATGTCTGGGACAGATAGTACTCCTTAATAAAGGGACTCTTGGGGAAAAAAAAAAAAAAAAAAGTGTAGGACTTTTCGTTGTAGAGCTATTTGTTCTGAC
>JAOWBP010003659.1:29067901-29080471 GCA_028571105.1 Tragopan temminckii
CCTGCTCTGAGCAGAGGGTTGGACCACCAGGGCCTTTCAGCCTCAGACATTGTATGATTCAGTGACAGAGGACAAAGAAAACAGCTATTCTTGTTATCTTTCCAGCATTATTTGTATATTTCAAGACAGTTTTCCTCTTTCCCATACAACTCCAAAGAACTGCAATTCTTCAAATCATAAATCACATCTTCTAAAATTTGGATAATACTTTGGCCTATTTTCAGTGAATTCATGTAATTATTGAAACAATAGCATCAAACAACATAGTATTCTCACTTACTAGCAGTGGAGCAAAAGGATTACTGCATAGATCTTATGTGTAATGCTCCTGTGTATTCATCTTAGCATAACTGGATTTTTTTCCTTTTTCCTACTGGTTGGTTCATCAGTTTGTGATCTAGGATTACCCTAAAACTCCTGATTAACCAGCTGTTCTTCAGCTTGTATTTATAGCCAGAGACATTTTCTCTTGCCTGCCATTTCATGCATTTGAGATCATTTCTTTGGCTTGGCACAAGAATATCATATTCGGATACCTAGTGGGCTTTCGAGCCCTCCTAGCCTGATAATTTACTAAACATATTGGCCATTTCATGATTTGGGCCATCAGTAAAGATACAGAATAGTACCAAACTTGTGAGTTTAGTACTAGTACCCCTTGATAACAGCCAGCATAAACAACAATAACGTAAACATCCATAAGGAGGCTGGTCATGTATTACCTTCCCCGGTCATGTATTACCTTCCCCCCTTCTCTCTCGTCCTCTCTGGCGCCAGCATGGAGGGACACCCTTTAATAGGATGAGAAGGCCACAAGCATTATCAAACCCCAGGTGGTCAGCTGCCAGAACATGGTGACACCCATCATGGAACAGGAAAGTACAGAGAGCACTCTCTATAAAATGAATCAGCAGCAAACCCTGAGTGGGACTTTGATTGGTACCAAAGCTGGACAGCAAAACCTGGGATCCTTCAGAGGCCAGGAACACCTCTGTTGTATTCCTCTGAGGACTGATTGAGCCTTTGACTCATGATTTTCTACTTAAAGCCTGAGTCTAGGTGTTAACAACACGCTGGTTGTTAAGAATTTCACTAGATCTACAGAGGGTGTAGGTAACTGGAAAGTGTACATAACTGAGAATTCTAGAAATTCTGTGCAACTGTAAGCTATGTTAGGCCCAACAAATTGTAGATTATAAGCTATGTTGATAACTAAATTTGTAATAACAAGCCTCTAATTATAACCACAACCCTGTGGCCAGTTCTCATTCTGCCAAGGATGCCTGTCCTCCATAGTATCGGGTGACAGTCAGCCATTAGGAACCAGTCTACAGGAGAAACCTCCCAACTATCTGGGGCTGTGGAGGTGTCCTGACTGGACCGCATTTCCTTGGGTAATTGTGGGAAAAGCACAAGAGGCGAGATCACAGGTCATATTAAGTTGAGATTTACTCTATCTGCCCAGGACTGCTGGACTGTCAGAAGGGTACTGATTCAACATTATTATGTTAACTGTTTCATAACACTTTATTATCTTGCAAATATCTGCGAGTAGATATTTTGATTCTTTTCCTTCTATTTTTTTCATTTAAAGAATGAGGCAATTTGATCTAAAATTCTCAAAGTCTTCTTTGCCTTTTTTTTTTTTAAGTCTTCGGGTGGTACAGATTCAGCGTTATACATAAAGTTATAACCTTCCATTGATCTCTCAAATATTGGAAAATCATGGTAATTTAGAAGCCCAAATACATTCCCTGCTTTATGGAGCCTTGCTCATCCTCTGTCAGTGTTCAAAGGTCAGTACTTACCATTCCAAGGCTGTCATGTCTCCACCCGATCCTACCAGACTGATGACATCATGTAGAATCCTGCAATTACAACATACACTTGTAATTTTTCCCTTCAATAATTGCTCAGAGACAGTTCTATTTCTTCCTACAGTGAGTATGGCAGGCCTATGGTGCCTTCATAAATGAAAGAATGCCTTGCAATTATTTGCATCTCTTTTTCCCCTCCAAAGAGATAATTAATTATTTATAAGTAGATTCTAGGACATAGAACAGTTTTCAGGAATGGCTTTGGACTTTTCTCAGAAACATCTTCTGGCAAAGCTGAGTCATCTGCACATATCAATCAGAGCACTATAGCTCTCTGATTTATCACATGTAGTCACAGAATTAGAATGTAAAGCTATTATAGATACACAATATATATACATGTTGCACAAATACATACACTGAAACATAACTAAAATGTCAAACAAAGCGAGAAAAATATTAGTAATTGCCATGAGGCTCTGATTTCACCTTGAATTCTCATTGCCATTTCCCTTCAAAAATGCAAAACTCAGCTGACTGCAATGGCAATACACAACTTCCCACGTTTGTCTAAAGTACAGCCTTACATCTTCCCCCCCCCCCCTTATTATTTCCATAAAACACAGAGCTTTAATTTATATGCATATTGGTATGACTGTAATCTCTTCCACACCAACATATTAAAATATTTTACACATATCAGAATAGTCATATACAGCACCATTGTACATTATAGAACTATTCTCTTTAGTTATGTATGTAAAAGTAAGAGAAGTTTTTTATCCAAGGCTCGGCAAGGATTCAGAGTTTCTGATTTTCAGCCCTCCTTTTCAGACTCATGTCTATCTTCTCTAGGTTTTACAATGACCTACATATCATTGCACAGGAAATGCAAAGCCAGCAATAAACACTATCAGCCTCTTTATAGCAATGATCAACTATCCCAGTTATTTAAGTATAGAACATTTAATCTCTCGGGAAAATAAAGTTCTTTTAATCTTCTGGTTTAGCCCTTAGAGAGTCGTAAGAATTGTAATTACCAGTATGGTACTTTACTGTGCAGCAAGTGCTTGAGCACTGCAAATTCCATACATGCCTTTTTATATCCACAAGCCACAGATGAAGGAAAAGTTGATAGCATTTTTGACCTAAATTACTGCCTAGCAGCAAGAGATTCTGCTCTCACAGAAAAAGGATTCAGCATCATTCTTAGAACTTCACACATCCCTATTCCTTTCTTACATACAGATGGGCTTCTCTGCAATATAAATGCAGCTCTATGTAGAGGTCAAGGTTCTGTAAACATGGGTTCTACTTGAGAACACTGGGTTTGTGCGATGAGGCAAGTTGAGAGATTTATTGTGGTTTTACATGTCTGCTAGAGTAATTATATTAGCAGTGATAGAAATAAGCACCTCTTTTGCAGCATAGCTGTGCTAGAAATCTGGTTTAGATATAGGAAGACTTACAGAAGACCCCTTTTACCTTTCCAGCTCACGTCATTTAGAAAGGTGACGTAATTACATCAGTGGAAAAGCTCCTTTGGGTGGCATTCTTTGTGTCTCAACACAGGGCTCTACTGCTCTAAGTATGGAACAGCATGTGAACTGTATTGCTTAAAGTTGAAACAAAACCAGGAATTGCACTTCAGGACTGCCTCTAACGTGTTCTGGTTTCTCAGGGCTCTTGTAGCAGAAACACTGTCACAGCCTGAAGCAGTGATTGAGCACCTGGTGGGAAGGCAGGGCCAACCCAGGGGAGCTCAGGTGCATGCAGTGCAGCTGAGTGTCCAGAAGCGTTGGAGCCAGGATCCACCCCTTCCCAGCCCTCATTTAAGGGTTGGCAGTGGAGATGAGGAGATCTTGTTGGAGATCCCTGCATGCCTGAGGCCTTCTAAAGGGTAAGCAGGTTCTTTCCTTTGTTTATATATCCACAGCTGCTGTGGGCTACTCCTTGCTTGCTGCAGCCTAGGACTTTGCTACCCTGCTATCATTGCTGCTCTTTCTATCACATTATAGCATTACAGGTCTGTAGGGCAAAGCCAGGTTGATCTCAAATAAAGCTTCTGGGACTGTGCATAGTGCAAAAGCTGGTTTCCCGGTACCAGCTGTTTTGTTCTCCAGATCCTCTCCTATTTTACTACACTGCTTGCTGAAGTAGGCATGCTTGGCACCAGTGTATTTGTATTATAGACATGATCTGATTTTTGTGTTTCTTGACAATTCATAAGTGAATGAGTGACACCAAAGTAAATCTATTTCTCTTCAGTATGGGCCCTGTAAGTTTACCGTTACTCCAGTTAGGATCATTTGGAGCCTGGTTTCATAAACAACACTTTAGTAGGCTATTCAGCAGCTGCATTAGTTTCCTGAATTCAGTTCACAGTATGCTGCACAAATGCTTGTGGCTATACAGTACAGGCATGGTACAGGAATAGAAACATACAGCTGGAAAGGAGGAAATGATTATTTAAGCTGGCTTTAGCACTATTGTTAGTGAATGTCACAAATGTGTCAAAACTTTAAGAAGTTCTTCTGGACTTCTCCTGGTCTTTGTTTGTTTGTTTTCTTATTAAAAGACAGAAGTTCCATTGGTCCTATAACTTAGCTTTTTGTCCTCACTAGAAGTAAAATCTTGTCTACTTTTTTAAAAATATGAACTATTTTGCCTTTAAAAAAGCAACACAAATTTAAAAGTAAAAATGAAGGTAGGCTCTTCCAAAAGGAGTAAAACTTCTAATTTGCTTTCAGAGTACTTTAAAACTTTATTTTATTGAATATCTCTTAACAAAGTGCCAGTAGACTTCCATCCTGCCTTTTATTAAATTCATTTTACCCTTCTTCCAAGACACTGAGTTGAGCACTGTTTCACAAATAGAACCATGAGCAGGACAACACTGTCTTTGAAACCCTTCCACAGAAGCCTAAATTCTGAACCCATGCTACCTTAATAAAAACACATATGTTGTGGGGAAGCACGTTTCAAAAGCACCTACACTGAAAGCTCCTTTTGCCAAAGGATTGGTATACGTAGGTCTAAACAGGGTGTTGTGCAGACTTTCTTGATGCATCTGGATGATGGGATTAATGCTCAGTCAGCCCTTAATAAATGGAAAGACTATCATAGGGCTGTGCAGTAGAACATAGAATCTATTTAGTGAAGCACTTCTTGTGTCTGAAATAGCCTACTCAGTACACTTGCAAAACTAGCAGCAAAGTAGTACATCTATGTTATCAGATCAGGAAAAACAAGCAGAATTGGCTGTAATCAAGCTGCGGATTTTTTTATGGTAGTGGGAAAGAGTGACCTGTCATTTAACTTCAAAAAAGTTATGAATTAAATATGGTCTTGATATACTGTAAATAATATCTTACTGAGGTGGACCAACAAAATATAAGGAATCCTTTCACGTATGATTACACTTGCTTGGTATTCCACAAGTGGAATTTGCAGTTATAGAATGAAATAGAAGAAAGTAATCATAGGCACTAAAAACATTCCCCTTTATTTTTTGCACACAATCTCACTGATTTGGTCTTAACAGTAAGTGCAAGAGGGAAATCAATATATTATCCATAAGCCATGTAATATATTGCAGATGTTAATCACATACACATGCACACACAGTTCTGAAAGGGAAATTTTATTGTTTTCCTCTGTGCTGAGTGAAGCTCAGTGGAGATATTCCCACTGGTAAATAAGTCACTTCCATGGGGAAGGAGGAAATGCCAGAATCCTTCTCCCTGTAGAGATAACTACAACTGCCATATGGAAAAGTTATTCCAGTGAAAAGTTAAAAATAAATACAAACAAAAGTTCTTACGCTGAACTTCTTTCTCTGGTTTGGAGGAATTTTCATTTTGTTGCAAAAAGTTAATACTTTAACAGTGGCTTTGTAATTTTCTGTCATAATAAAAATATAAGGTTTTTTTTCCCTAGAGTATTCAGTACTAAGATGATGTCTGTAGGTACTTCTGAAGTGTTCTGGTGCCAATTGTTGGCTGTCACAAGCCTATTTTTGTCTGCTGTAAGTTGCCAATCAGAAGTGCCTACTGTGTTGCTTTTGTTCTAAGGCAGTTCCATCTCCAAGTAGAGTAAACCTATCTAAAAAGTACAGAAAAGCCACTTCAAATATATTTCTGAATCAGGAAGTCACCTTCTTGCATCACAGTCCCTTAACTATCTCACGTAGCTGGGGAGCTGCCATATCAAGTTAGTCAACATGTGATGAAGAATTAGGCAAATTAAAGAATATGATTGCAATATTGCAGAAGTCCTCATCCATGGATGTGATTGAAGATGGTAAGAGCACAGCAGCATGGATTTATTATTCATACTCCTCTATTGAAAGGAATGTGTCAAAGACACAGGCAAACCAGTTTGTCTTGTCTGCAAATAAGTATCTTGCAAGAAAACCAGCAGGTGTAACAGGAGGTCAGCTGGACTGAATGGGGAACACATAACCAGCCTCTAATGCAAAAAGGGAGCATATGGAAAACTTAAATGCATATGGACTACAGATGCATTGCCTGGGCACATAAGGATGAAAGTAGGAAGAACGAAACACCATTAGATTAAAAAGTGGCAAAGAGTATGAAGTGAAATAAGAAAGGCTTCTTCAACTATTTTGGCATCAAAAAGATGACCAAAGTAAAAACTGAACCCACTGCTAAGAGAGGTCTGCAACCCTATGATGACACAGAAAAGGCTGAGGCCTTTTCTGAGGATCTGCTTTAAGGCCTTTCATGCTTATGTGTCTAATAGTGAACTTATCACAGCATTTGACAGTTCTGTAAATAACTAGATGGAATATATCTTAAATAAATAATAGAGTAGCAAAAATTACTTCCCTGTATTGTCAGATAGTTAACTAAGTGACAGCTCAACTTGTCCTTCCAAAGCAATGCAGTAAATGTGCTTACTATATAACTTGCACCAACTTCACCTATGAACTGGTATCTCTGATAGCAAAAAAGCATGAGCTGAATGTGACAACACAGGTAAATAGGATTGCTTCAAATACTATTATTGGCATAGAGCCTGTTGGAGGTGTCTTTCTGCTCACCTGGAAGCAACCAGGAGCATGTCTCTCCTAACACACAGAGCTGTTCCACCACTTCTTAATCATGGGTATTTATAAATAAGAATTCTCATGTTACACTCTGTTATGTTGTTTCCAAAACCGATGCCATTCATCTCAGTAGGAGTTGTGCATTCATATAAGCTATTCAGTCAGTTGTACTTTCAAGTATGGACTGTTGCCAAATCAGATCACTTCCCATTAATCAGCATTTAAACTTGAAACCAAACTGTGGGCAATCAGGTAATATTGAGAGTGAGAGTGCATAACTAATTGCCAGCCCACACATTTCCTTCCCATTAGCTATTGTCAATGAACTGTAAAAATGCAAAGTTACATTTCTTTTTTTTCATTCTTGCTAACTGAGGCTTATGAAAACATTGCCTTTCTGTGAATCTCAGGAAAAAGCACTGAATGTAAAAAGAAAACTCCCTAAGGGGAAAAAATGCCCTAACCAAATGGTGAACAAGGGCAAAGCAAAGTCTGTCCTTGAGTTTCTGCAAGGAGCTCTGAATTATTTTAACAGCAGCCCTATGTGTTGCACTACAACACCAAATTACTCAGAAAATGCATGCAGAATGGAGATGCTGTTGTAAATGGCAATGATAAACGTATATCAAGTGATGGTGCAGACTGTTCAGGAAGAGAGGGCAATGAAAGTAAAAGGTTATTTTTTGACCCTTTGAGGTATTGAGTTCCTAGTTTTAAACCACAAAAGTTCTGAAGACAGTGCTCACCTCAAAAGCTGCTAATGTCTCATGAAAAATGTTTCATTTATATATATGAAGCATAAACTAAATGCTTTTCTAGACTGGATGTTCAGTGCCCTTCAAAATCAAGCACTTCACTGGGTCTTGAATGTTGACATTTAATAAGGAGATTTCTCATTTCTGAATGTCACATGTTTTTAGAATAACTAATAGACATGAGTAAAATACTAATGGAGAAACGCTGTCTCATAGAGAAAGCAATCATATAAATGCATGGTTTTAAAATAATGCTGTTTAATGCTTGGTAGCTTAATAATAATTGGTATATCTTTTTATTTGGGAGCTGAAGAGGCTTACCTCCCCAGTGGTCCACCCCCACTGTCAGCAGAGGCTTCTTTCCTCCAAGCTAGAGCATGTCCACACTGAACGCTTGATTTGGCGTGACAAAGGGCAAGTAGAAATCTCTAGCAGGGAAGGGAAACTCCTGAAATGGATCTGCCACTGACAGAACAGACTCATTCTGGAAAGCTCTGCCCTCAGCTGCTGGTCCCATGCCCCAGATGGAGAGTCCCACTCTCCTCTGGTGTGACAAATACCAAAACAACTGCTCAGGGAGCCACTCCTTAACTGATGGAGTGGAGTCCACAGCAGAGTGCAGGACATATTTCTTCCTGTCACTTTAAAACTGATTGTCAGTTGTTCTCACAGCGCAATAGTAATCATCTTAGTCAAATTCTTCATAGGTTTCCCAGAAAATTAATTCAAAGTATATATAAAACTGAAATGTTTATATTTACACAATGAAAGGAAGGAATGGTAAAATTCAATATGAAATCTACTTGTGCTGTGTAGAAAAGAACAACCAAATATTTCAGGTAGGCAGCTGTGTACAGCTGACAGCTTGAAGAAAGCCTTCTATCTACTGAGAGTTAAATTCTAACATATCTGCCTCATTGTTCATCTGAGCGAATCTCAGCTCCAAATCACTCTCAAATCTTTTTTTTCTTCCTTAAGGCATCATGCATTTCTCAGTGAAACAGAATGCTGGGAATGCTGCAGCTATTGCCACTAAGATGCCTGCTGCCTGTGACTCATTATCTAACTGAAGTGCTGTCCTTCGCAGGGTCACGAGGTGACTTCTCTGTCGGAGAAGCTGCAAAAAGGATTCTACTGAGCAGAGCATTTGGAAAACCGGAGAGCATCGCAGCTCCTCACCTTTTCCTCTTTATGTAGCTTAAGCTGAAAGAAGCAGCTTTCTTGGCAGACCAGGAACTTTGCATTTGGACATATATTGTGTCTCCAAGTGAGTTAGCTCTTCAATCTATTCATTCAGCTTGAAGTTTTACAATACCTTATTTTCTTGGGTGAGGCTTTGTTTTACTGCACTGTGAAGTATATCACTTGCAATTAAAAAAAAACAAAACAGCATGATGGTGCTCTGCTAGGAAAGCTGTCTGCATCCTCTGTTTCTAAGAACCTTGCTTGCCTTGTCTGCTTGCCTTCCTCCACTTCCTAATCATTTTCCTATTTATATCCTTGATGTAATTTCAATTCTAATCAACAAATAAAAAGGCATGCTGATACTTACAACCTTCTTTCTTTCTGCACTCTGATTCAGTGCAGATTTTGCTACAGTTAGCCATCCTTTTTTCCAATTGTTATCCCAGTTTTTCCTGTCTGACGGAAGTATTTATTTTTAAAGCAATGTTGTACAAAACCATTATTGTTTCCTAAACTCTGCCCACTTGCATCATTCAAGCAGATTCTGGGAATCGCTGGTCAGATTAAAGACTGCCTGCAGAAAATCAGAAGAGAGCTTGCTTTTTTCATCAACTGTTGCCTTCTCCCATGACTTTAACAAGTGTGTCACAATAGAGATGCACAACAGGCTGAAAAGACTGTACTTGAAGCCCATGTTCATAATATGATGGCTTGGAGATGCAAGTTTCAGTATCCACTTATATCAGAATAGGTACAGAAAATGAGGCATAATTTTACTTTTGAAACTCCCATTTGCTTGATATTTACTACAGAAGAAGATTTGATAACAACATAAACACCTCCTGCTGCCAATAGTGTTCCAGCATCAGAAATGCTTTTTCTGCTCTCCCAAATCTGCTCTGACTGTACTTCTATTTAGCAAGAAAAGAAAGAATGGAAAGAAACTAAGGTAGGAGTTACTCCATTAATGCAGATTCTTCAGGCAAATGAAAGAAAAGAATGAGGGGAAAAAGGAGAGGAAAAGGACGAAGTCAGAAAAAATGAAAAGAATTAAGAAAGTAGGGCAGAAAACTGTAATCATATACAATGTTTGTATAAAACATTTCAGTATTGTGTGTAATGTTAAGAAATTAGAGTACTTATTAAATAAGGTGAGCACAGGAGAAAAAGGGAAATGCATAGGAAAGAACAGAGGAAATGTTAGTGGGCTGGAGGAAGAAACCCAGAGTAACGTTAAGCCTTAAACTTTTTTGAATATATATCATTTCCATTGACCCAAAGAAGAGGTTTAAAGTGAGGATCTTTCCCACTTTACACAGAAACATTTTAATCTATGAGCCTGATGCCATTTGTAAACTCTGTCTTGTCTATTTTAACTTGCATGGTAGGCTTTATTAGCTTTAATGCATTGTGGACAGGTAAAAACTGAATTCTAGGTTGCCAATGCTGTCCACTGCCAAAATTATCTGCTTCCCACATGTTATACTACTATTTCTGCATTGTGGCTTCATTTTCTAGAAGTCAGTGAAACATGAGTGTAGAAACACGATCTGAAGATACTGTGTAAAGCAGAAGTCAATTTGACCAGTTCTGTTGAAATCATTTGCAACTCTCAAGCTGTTCTCACAGAGCAACAGTGAGGTTGGACTGCTACTGCTGAGGTTGTTTTGTAGGAAAAAAGCCACCAACAGTTGTAAGAACACCAACGTGAACTACAGGAAAAAATATTCATATTTAAATGAAAAAATAATTTTTCTTCATAGAAATACTACACATTGTTTTTCTCACTATACATTCTGTGCTCAAAGGAATACTCTCTAGCTTCCTATTAAATAATTTTAAAAGTACTGTAAGAATTACTAGAGTATCCTATGTAACCTACTGAAGGGAACCTGCTTTTGCAGAGAGTTGGACTCCAGAGTTTCCTTCCAATCCCTACAATTCTGCGATCCTTCTTGATAGGTCTTTTTCCAATGCTGGCTTATTTATAAATGAATATGCAAAAGACGAAGTAATTCTAAACATAACATCAGCTCTTTTTTTTTTTCTGCAGCTTAGAAGAAGGCCATCTTTTCCTCCCAGCAACTTTCTATTGCCTACAATGATGAAACAAGCTAATAAGCTTGACTACTCCCATTTGCTTTCCTTATAGGACATAAAACATAGATCTAATTTTTATATGTCTGTTGGAATGTGAGTCTGCATCTAAAAGTTATTTCAGAAAGCTTCACCTCCTCATGGAACAATTAATCTGAACAATAATCCCATGTAAAAATTACACTAGTGCAAGTAAAATATATTACTTTCTGCACAAAGTAGCTTCTTTTCCACTATACTGTTAGAATTTAATGAAATAAGAGGAAAGCAGTGCAGCAATCTGCATTTGAAAGCTGAATACTCAGTCCCTGTGGATACATGCAAGTATGGCAATGCTAAGAGGAAGCTCTGATTGCCTGTGCTTACTTAAATGCACAGTTCTAAACATAATTTCTCAAAGGAAATCTTTCAGTATTAGATATTTAGGGCAATCCATCCCTTTACTGTCTTTCTGTGTATGTTTGATATGCCTTTGCAAGTACATGACATTGTGCTTATGGGAACACTGAGAATAAAACAATTCAAAAGAGATACATTAAAATGCTGAGAAGCCATTTAAGCTCTTCTCCTGCATAGCACCTGCAGGAGTGACCTGAATTACTGGCATAACTCTGCCAGTGACATTGACTGCTACATGCAGGAATGTGACAGGACACACTGGGAGCTGCAGGGCATTCGCACAGCATTTCCAACACCAGGATCTGTAGTCAAGAAAGGATAGTGTGCTCTTCTGCATCCCTGCCCTGGGGAGAACACTGACAGATAGGGGCATCCATTACCAAATCAAATGGAGTTTGACTCCTTCATACCACTCCCCTATTAGTTGTGTATGCTTAAAAAGCGAAACAAAACAAAGCAGAGGTCTGACATCATGTTTATAAGAAAAATCTTAGGCTGAATACAAAATCGGAGAGGAAATCTTTCTAGGAACTTAGAAAGTATCACTCCCTTAAGAAAAAAGGGTAGACAGAGATAAATAACGAGATGAGAAAAGAGGCTTTCTAACGCTGTGTGAAACTACTTACACGCACCATTAGTTATCAAGACACCTTGAAGACGGTCTTTCAACACACCCAGCTGCTCCTGAAGGCTGCACGCACGGTGCGATGCTCTTGGCAGCGCTGTTACGGGGAGCAGGGCTACAGCCCAGCTCTGCGGGGCTCTGAGGGCTCCGGGCACCGCCACACAGCGATCGGTGCCGCCTGGAGGGAGGAAGACGCACAGTTACCCTCGCGTCAGGAGGTTCGCGCCGATCTACAGCGCTCAGCACCGCAAGGAAGCCCGTGCTGTGGCACTGAGAGCCCCACCAACCCCTGCCCGTCTCCAGCTAACGACTCCATTAGGGAAAGCCGGCAGCCCTGGGGCTCGGCGTCCCTGCCCTCAGGCTGTCAGCGAGCGAGGAGGACGTCCCGCCCCTCAGGGATCGTACCGGGCTCAACCGCTCAGCGCCCCTCGCTCAGGGCTCGCACCGGGGCCGGGTTCCCTCAGCTCGGCGTCGAAAAAACCGCTCCGCTGAAGGCAACCCCCCCTCCCCGAACCCCTGCGCGGGGCCGCGTCCGCCGTCGCGAGCAGCGGGCGGGCGCGAAGCCCCACCGCGGGCGGGAGTCGCGCTGCAGCTTTAAGAGCGCGGGGCGGCGCTGCTGGG
>JAOWBP010003659.1:29085926-29109490 GCA_028571105.1 Tragopan temminckii
AGCCTTTGCCGAGCGGGCGAGAAACGCGACGCCCCGCGCCGCGCGGGTCACCTGCGCGAACGGGAGCGGCTTCTCACCCAGAGCGCTCGCCGCCCCACCGCCGCTGTGCGCGACGCGGACCCCGACGCTCCCCTCACGGACGCGCGCGGTGCCGTCCGCCGCCCCGCGCCCTGGAAACGGCCGCAGCGGAGAACCCAGCAGGGCCGGGCAGACTGCTGCTGCCACGGCCGCGAGCTGAGCGTGCTGGGCGGCACGGCTTGCCTTCTGGTGTGGAGTTAAAGGGAAAAAAACCACCCCAAAGCGGTCGTTACTCTGGGAGGAAGTGCGGAACAGCTGCACGTGGTGTTGCCAAGCAGATGCGCGAAGCCTCAACACGGCTCGGGCTGTTGCACAGCTGCGTTTGTGGGCCGCTCAGAAGCGCGTCGGAGCGCCGTTCAGCACACGGCGTGCAGCCCGCAGCGCTGCAAAAGGCCGCTCAGACGCGGCCATTAATGCACGTAGGACATGAATGCACGTAGCGTTTCCAGGCCCGTGCCACCAGGCTTTGTTTTAAGCAAGCGATGCCTCGCTGGCTTTAGCAATGCGAGGGAATTTTCCTTTCATGTGACTTAGGAAGATTCAGGCACGGCTCGTTCACTGAGGCTTTCTGCAATTCCTGGGCAGTCACTTGCAGCTTTGACTCTCAGTTCACAGCATGCAGTGCCTACAGGTCAAACTGGTACATGCTGAAGTTCAGACTGCGCATCAACACTGCTAGAAGCTTCTTTCTTTCACAGGGTGAAGCCAGTACACCCCACAGGTCTGACAAGCTCAGGCCACCAAACACACAGCAGTGCCCTATGCCTGCAGGCTGTGTACAGGTTGCACAGCAGAGATACCATCTATATACTTTAAAGTCATCACACACGTACCTGAAGAAGTGTGAACCACGAAAACTGACACAGACTGAAAATACGTTTAAGTCAATGAAACCATACCATCTGATTATATGTCGTGTTCAGCTTTTATTTCTGCTTTCAGCACTATTCAATGTTCAAGTAGAAAAGTTCTCTTAAAACTGAACATAAAAGCTTTCGTGAACAGCTTTTGTTTCTTCCTCCCCTGCTTCACTCTCCACATACATCACTCGTCAGCGTACTGAGAAACAGCAAACCTTGCATTGCTCATTATCCTAAATGAGGACAGGTTTAAAAATTTGGATAAAGTTCAGCAAATTCCCCACTGCCAATGGTAGGAGCAGGCTAGGGAAAAAAAAAGAAAATGAGAGTGTGCAAGAGACCTAAAAAGGCAGAAACACATTTGAAAAATTATTTCAGGCAAGGAGACTGAAGATTCTATTTTAAAATTTTACTTGTATCCTGAAGAGTAACCCACAGCCTTTAAGTGTAAAAGCTGCTTTTGAAAATAAATGGAAGCAGTTATGCTCAACTGCTTCCATTACAAAAGTCTATTCTGGAACATAATGAATGTTATGAACTATGAATAACATCACAGAAAATGTGCAAAACGTTCAGCTTATTTCAATACCAAATTCCAGTTGACAGACTCAAAATTAATCAACTGCAATTAGAACAGACTATGAGAAACCAAACTCATTTACTTAAAGCCCCGATTTCATTTACACCAATGCAATTAGACTGACTGCAGTGGAGGTGTACTTCTGATTTACACTACTGAAGAACCAGGCCCCAAACTTCACTTGAAACATTTAAATGAGAGGGCTTCAAAGTAGAAAATGCCCGTGCTGCACACAAATTATAACCTGATTTTAGATTTTCAAAGGAAATCTTCAGTTGTCGAATACAAACATTTTGCCCCAATGTTTTCACATGAAACTGAACAGAAAGTGATGCATAAATTCCAGAGATTAGTAAATCTAGCCTGATATGATACGACTTCATACATAACAGCAGAAAGTTAAGAGTAAATGCCACGCTGAAAATTACGTTCTGGAACACACTGGACACTGCAATCAAGAACACATGTATCATGTCAGACTGTTTAGATGGATCATAGGTTCAAGACACAGAACCAGGTTTCAGACTTCGCAAGCACTTATCTCAGTGCTCATGATGGATTGGCAAACACTGCTTTAAAGTTTTTTCTTCCAAATAAGCCAATGGTGAAATGCACAGAGAGTATCTGAACTGAGATGGTTTGTTTTAAATGTAAATATTTTAGCTTCTTGTTTTCATAGTTTAAACACAAAGAAATCAGCGTCAGGCTAAATGCTAGAATACACCAGAGCGTGGCTAAACCTACTCCTTTTGGGGAAAGCACTGTGATTTCATACTGTTAGGATCATATATTCTTTCATTTCAAAACCAAGAATCGCTTTCTAGTAAGAGTAACATCAACCCTGCAAGGCTTTTTTAGTTTCACACCAAGTTTTGTACATCTTCATGAAGTGTTTTTGCCATCAGGAGCTCAACAAATTTCAGAGTAAAGGAGCAGACAGTGAAGCATGTTTTTAATACTTCGGTAAGACACATGCAGTGAAAACAAGCATACCTTCTTGTGAGGAACGTAGCATAGAACAGGTCTGAAGAGAATTCTGGTGGCAAATGTTTCAGACATGCCCAAATGAATCAGGAGCGAAAAGGGGAATTTGACCAGCATCCTTTATCTTGACCGTGGAAAAAAACCCTGATTCACTGCTCTGTTTATGCTTTGTAGAGTAAGGATTACAGAATCGGCTTTTACTCTCAATCCTGTGGAACACTCCTCAGTACCTCCAGTTCTCACAGCACTGTGCACATCAAAACGCACACTGCAAGCCCCAGCAGCAATGTGTAAGATGGAGAAAGCGATTTCTGGCTAAGTAATGCCAGCAGTGCTTATCCCTTGCATACGTTACACCTGGACCTCTTCGTAGATCACACAGAAAGACAGCAGCAAACATTTCAAAGCTTGCCGTTTAAGTAGGTGACTTTTAAAAAGTTTTATGTTCTTTGCATCTAACAGTGAAAAAGCCAAGCATGTCATTGGTGTGCTGTGTATTTGCTTGACGAGAACCTTACTGATAAACCAATTTTACTTCTTGAATTTCACTTTTTTCTATTAAAGTACAGGAGAAAGAATTAAGGTGACCAAATTTTATTTTGCTTTAAATTGAAAAAGCTGTAAAATATTTTTAATCTCCAGCGTACATCCATGGCTTCAAAACAGCTCTCAGAAAATAAAGTAGCATCATGCATCAAAACGCAAAATAAAGAAAACGTGAAATAAAAACAGTTCTTTGTGATCAATCTTACAGTAATAAAGTATCTGACGTGGCAAAACAACAGTCATATATTCAACAAGTAATGAACAGAGAAATTAGCATCACAATTTTAAAACATTCTGAGTCCCCTCATATTAAATATAATCAGGGCTGACAGTGGGGAGGGATAAAGACACTGGAGATTTTGTGAATTTTTTTCCAGTCTAGTTCAAACCTGAAGATTAAAGAAAAAAAGAGAATTAACACATTTTTAAAATCACTCTGTAAATATCAGAACAAGTACAGGAATGAGAAATCAAGACTTGCAACACAGGGAAACCACAACCATCTTTCATAGCCCAGCATAAGGAACGTTGAAAACGATACCTGCAGTCAGTGTGTTTCTGCTAAGGACCAGCTGCCAGCACAACACCGATGCCTCACGCACGCAAGGTAAACACAACTCTGTTGACTAGAAGCACATATAATTAAAAACACAGCAAAGCAGACTGGGTATGAAAACGAAACACGCAGCTTTAACTGTAACTGAATCACAACTCACAACTTAAGCATCCATTTGTATTTTCTAAAATTAAAAATCATGAAATAATGTGTTCCTACAGCTTCCATAGACTAAGATTGATTCATTCTTCCGCACTTTTAATAAGACAATATCTTGCCTTCCTTACAGAATTAACTACAGCAATACCTTCCATGCAAAATTTTACAGCAGAGGAATTCGATTGAAACATCCATTTTCTACACAGTTTCTCTCTGACTTGTAAAACGGACTTAAGAGAACAGCAGTGCACGCCTCGCCAAATTTCCACACACACATCCTGATGGGCTGTTTCTTAAAAGGCCATAAAGCAAGAAGATGTTGAACACAATATTCTAAAGTAGTTGATGTAAGTGCAGCATAGCAGTCTTAAATCTTAACAATGCAGTAACCATTAATACACAAGGTGATCCTCTGACCTCAGGTACTGACTGTATCAAAATATATTAGCAAGACGTATGAATTCTTCCTACATTTCTGGAACAAGGCCTTGTTATGTGCATACTACAAACTTATAGTAATTTGCTGGCTGCTGAAAATGTTCCTGGGAAGGAATTTGAGTGGTTTCCTGGAACTTCCTATTCTTATTCCGTGGAATACATAAATCTCTGCAGCAGGCAATGTTAATCTAGGAACAGTAAGTTAGAAATCACTTCTTTAAAAAAAAAGTCAGTCTGAAATTTGATAATTAGTCATAAACATTAGACATTTCTCTTATAAAATTATGCCATACACTCATGAATGAAAAAAGTGCATATCTGAAATAAGGTATCAGGACAATGGTGGATGCTCAGACTTCTCTGAATACTCACATACGTACAGGTCAGGTGCATACACTACAGAACATAAGCTCTGCACTTAAAGCCAACAGTAATGCTCTAATGTTTCCAGCAGCAACCCTTTATGGTAGCTGTGGCATGTAGTAGTTCCAAGAGGCCAATTCTTTCTTTGAGACCTAAAACACGTAGCATCCTTGTGCTTCCAGGTTCAAGTAAAACTCAAACAGAAAAGGCTCTAAAGAGGCATACTTCAAACCTGAAAGGTCATTTTAATAACTAAATGTTCTCCCCATCCTGTCAGGACCCACATTCAAACTGGAAAACTTGAACGAAGCAATAAATTGTGTCAGCTGCTCTTTCCCATCATGCTCAATGACTCATCATTAAAGGAAGGAACTCACTTGTGGAATAAAAGATCTCCTTCATTGAATGGGCCAAAGAAATTGCAAAGAGCATTTATCATGGAACAGTACGTCAACAACAACTGCCTGTTTATTAGGGTCAAAGATCTAGCTACTCAAATAGAGGATGGCAGCTTCTCGTTATAAGCCACAATATTTGAACTGCAAGTTGGCTCTCCTAAGTCAACTTACATCTCAGAAATGTAAGCATTATTCAGCGTTTCATGTGGTAGAGCTTGCGATTCTTAATTCCTACCCATCCCTGCTCCAGAAATGAGAGTCTTTTAAAGAATAAGACACTGAACGTGCACAGCAGCGTCGATTTCAAACTACTTTAACTGTACAAACAAAAGGGCCAACAGAGGCAAACAGCAGAACAGCAAGCTAAGAGATCAAGATTAAGCAAATGTCAATGAAAACAGCAGCTTAACCCACTCTGCTCTTTGGGGTCCTCTTTGCTGAGTCCACTTAGGTATTCTAGTTTGGCTCTTTAACACGTACCTCAGAAAATGAAAATAAAGAAAGTGGCTAAATTACTTATTTTCTATTCCTGTAATTTTAAAGCACGTCGTTTTAAGCAAGGCCATAAAGCAAATTTGTGTCTGAGTGCTTACAACCTTTCCCACACCGCTGTGCTATCTGCAGAAGGCTGTCATGATCTTAAGTGTGTTTGACAACAGGACTTGTACGTGATGCAGCAGCAACAGTGGCAACACTCATCTGGCACGTGCATCAGCTCATTTCACCACTTCTCCCCCCAGAAGACCTGGACAAGTTTCCACTTTCCTTTGTTCCTTTTCAGCAGCTGGAAAAGACAGCTGCCAAGTTGCTGGGATCAGCGAGAATCTGCGTTTATGCAAAGGAAAATGACTGGCACTGAGAGCAGAAACGATACCCCACATGAGGGAAGAACTCTGAGCAGAAGCGTTCTGTATGCCTGATGTCTCCTGGAGAATTTCTCTAGGAAAAACACAAGGAAATTTAGATGAGGCATTTAAGATGAGGGACTAGAGCGTAAAGAGCCTTTGGACCTCCAAAAGCCCACTGACCTCTTGCTTTCAAAGAGCTGCAATAATTCAAATGTTATTGCTCATCAACACGAAAAAGGCAGAGTACACTGAATTCCTTGACGCAAATCCATTAAGTGTTTTTCCTCTAAATGAAACAAGACTGCAACTTTGGCAGTTTACAGCCTGCGTGTTAAGAAACAAGGTAGAGCACTGTTTCTTCTTACAGCATATCAGGAACACTTTAATAACCAAGACTGTTCAGATCAGGTTTCATTAAAGCATGAGCGGTTGTGTATTTAAGCAAGAAGAACTCATTCAAATAATCATTAGTAACGTCAACCTTCTGAAACATTACTCTTCAAATATTGGTGAGCAGAGCATGTCATTCATATACACAATCTAGATCTGTACATATCCCCAGAAAGATGACAAATAGCATTCACTCATCATCACGAAGTGCTACTTTTTAAAGAAAAACATCCAGTAAACATTTCTGCATTTTGACTTGAAACAATGGTACAATGGGGGAGAAAAAGATTTCTATGTGACAAATACCAAAAAAACACAAACATTTTTAATTCTTTTTTCCTTTAAAAAAATCAACTGGAATCTCGAGTTACTTGCAATCAGACATGACAAAGACCTTCCCAGCAGCTACTGCCTCACAGCTGCCATTTAAGAACAGAAATACTATTACACAGTGAACCCCCTAAGTCTGCCAGTGTTTAACAGGCATCATGTAAGATCAGAATAAAATGTTCCCTCAGCTTCAAAAGAACACCTTCCTGCTGCTAAGCCAGCAATCCAGAATAACTTCAAGTACCCCACGCTATCCATATATATGAAGATTCAAGTTAAAACAAGGTAGTTCTTTCAACTCCCCCTCTTTTTTTTTTTTTTTTTTTTAAATCACACTGAATAAAAGATTGCCTACGTTTTTCAATAGATGAACAGTGCAACAAAATCTTTTATTGCTGACCAGGAAAAAGTTCCATGTGATTAAAACACAGACTCGTGCCCTTGTTCAAAAACAGTCAGATATCAGACACTAATTATGTTCATACAGTTTAAGCCTGCTTTCTTGTGCACAAACATCAGAAAAACAAATCACTAATTTTCTTCAAAATTCAGCCTCATTCACTGTGAGTTTTTGGTGAGCAAAAGGACCGAAGTGGTTCTGAAACAGTGAACAGCTGTCTTATGAGGTGTAAATGCAGGAAGAATACACCCAAAACTTCAACAAATATACACAAGGAGGCAGGACTGCTGAAAACCTTCACGTGACCTCAGATTCACAGCCTTCCTACTGCAACTCCACAAAATACAAATTGGCTTTGTGTGAAAAACTGTAAATAAAACATCTTTTACACAATTTCAAGTGCATAGTTTACATGCTCGGCCTTGTATACCTGTTGCCAGTTTTACAGCAAAGAGGGAAAATGTTTTGACAGATGACAACAGAGGATAAGCCCTTCATCACGTTTCACTTTTATTGAACATTTTCTGCAAATGCAGCTTAAAACCTTGCTTCAGATTGCACGCATCAAGTTAAGCCACGATAAATCAATACTTGTTGAAATCCAAATCCTGTTAGGTAGCGGTCGACTTCTGTGGTTAGAGAAATTACAACAGTGTAACAGTCATTCATAAAAGCAGTACGGTGCAAGAGGCTCTTTGGTGCCAAAAAACTGTCAGTTATGCATTTATGAATGCTACTGAGTAGAAAGCAATCCAAATTACAACTCCTCCTCGCAGCGCTACAGAAACATTAAAGGACACTGGAGACTCCTATATCTTGAGTAGTCTGTGAAGAAACATCACCATTAAAGAAAAGCTGTATAAAAACCAATGAGAAAAGGCTTAAATGAGAAAGTACATCCTATCTCTCCTCCTGAAACACAGGTCAGGCAATGCCCCACTCTGCAGTAGGCATGCTATTTAATCAGATTTGAAGTGATCTACACAGTGAGAGCTGACAGATCGTTACCTTAAAAGTTACGCCCGCTTACATGGGCGCTTACGTGGCAATGTACTTCCAACACCTAAATCTTCGTTAGTGCCTAAAGAACATACTGCTTACACACCAGCATGTGCTCAGGACACAGTCGTAAGTCAAATATCTTGAGCTGTGTAGAAACCCTGGATTTCAAGTGAAGTCTAAGAAATGCCAAGACGACTTGCAAATTCAGAGACCTACTCACAATTGTTTTGAAACCATGTGAGTGTAATAAAAACGCAGACTTACTTGTGAGTTTTTCCTCCAAACTACAACGTATAGGCCGATCCTCGCGTAGATATACACATATATACAAAATTTATAGAAAAATGAGACCTGTAGACAAGATTCCTAACTTGAGCAAAAGAACACTACACGCACAATAAAGGAGAAACAGAGATAAATAGCCAGTTCTGTCATCACAAGCACTTATGGTTCCACACTAACTTCAGTCATTATCACATGCATTAGAAGCCTGGAGTTGCAAGTACCTCTGAGCCTCAACTGCTCTTCCAGAATATCTCACTTTCAGCCTTATCTAAAATTCAAAGTACTCCCAAGTATGTCACATAGAAGAAGAAGAAAAAACTCGTGTGATTTGCTACAGCATTAAGTGTTGTTAATTGCACAACCCGGCTGGGTTTAGCAAAACTGCAAGTCTCCCTTTCAAAATCTACTCTAAACTTGCAACGCCTGCGCAGTAAGAAACAGAAAACACACGGCTTCTCACACACTCATATAGAGCTAAAATATTCTCCTGTTTCTTTTAAAATGCAAGCTTGTTTCACCGGACTATCACTGCAAATCCTACATTTAACTGTGCTGCTTCAGTGTATTTCTGAATACAGCTGAAACATTTGCACCCCATAGCTGTCATAGGTAAGACACAGTACTTATATCTACCTTACATTCATTTTAAACTTCAAATTTATTGAGGCAGTTTATATCAATGTATCCATAAAATTGTTCAGAAATAACCCAAGTATACCATTTAAACATCTTCGTGATTTATCCATTTACACACTCAGTACACAAACAACCCAGCCTCTGTACAGGTTCATCACATGCAAACCACCCATAAAGACAAAAACTTTAATTAAAAATAAGTCACAACTCAGTGTACTGTTTCAACTGCATCTCCATTTACCAAATGGCACATTGAATATTCTCTAAAATAAGATGTTTTTAACAATCTTGTTAAAAAATTCTTGGGCAAAATATTTCTAGACTTAAAAAACATCAAGATTTTTCAAAACACTCAAGATACTATACAACTTATAATAACCTTGAAATAGGTTTACAAGGTTGTTAACCAAGGTATTTACATACCAAAGAACGTAAAGCAAAAAATCCGTATTTCTAATGACAAAAAGGTGATGCATTAAAGATTTACGAAATTAAAATTAAGGCTCTTTGTTATAGTTCTTTATGTAACTTTACATAATAGCCAACTTTGGAAATGTCAGTCTTGCACATTCTTGTCAATCTACTGCATTTAAAGCAGTAGAGTATATTAAGTATTACTTTGAATAATTACATTGCTACTTCTATGTTTGAGCATGCTTTTGAAACACTGTAATTATGAAATATTTACAATGTGTAGCCTTCAAACCTTATGTAAAAGCACAAGTATGACTGTTCGATTTGAATACAAACAACATACTTGCAAAAACATTTTCACTTCTGAAAATTAAATGCAAATCCCTACAGTCTTAATAAGCAAACCAGCTCTGAAGTTATAATACGTGCCTGAATGTGGACAGTAAAAGTGAAGTAACTCAGACAGTACTGTTTTTCATTTCACACTGAACTATTCTTTGTATCACACTGTTTTCTTTAAGCACGTAGAAAAATTAAATATTTTCTTAAAAAATTATTCCAAGACCTACGCATGCTTTCAGGGCGATGTCCATAGGTTCCTTGAAAAATCAATACTGTCTAGGAGGTTGTAATGATTGGTCCACAGTTTATTTCAGGATGTGTGTTCAACTAAAAGCAACTCGCTGTTTCTCAATGTCATTTCTCTTAAAAAGCACGGTGATATAAAACACTGAAGACAGAACAAAAAAATGGAATGGTAACCTAAGGATCAAATTCATTAGCCATTTCTCCTACTATATCAAAATTTGTAGTCAGAATTGTCTTTATTGACTTTATTTTTAATTTTTGTACACAAAGAAAAACATGTTCATATCCATCATGAACAAAAACTTAAAAAGGCAGAACTAGAAGACATTTGTGTCCTTCACCAAAGCAAAGCTGTGCTAAAGGTTCCAAACATTTCCATTTTTAAAATAAATATTTTCTTTTTTTTTCATTGTCTACATTCCAGTCTTCAGAGTGTCACTGGAAACTGCAGCCTATCATGAAATACACACTTTTAAACAGAGTCCCAGCTCACTGCGTTTGGTAGCTTGCCATACCATATCCAGCTTGGTTAGGTATTACTGGAGCACCTTGTCCCTGGGCAGGCTGAGCACCAAATCCACCCATCCAGGCAGCAGATGGAGATTGGCTTAAAAAGGAACAGGAAAGGAAAAAAAAAATAAAAAGAAAAAATCATGCAAGCCTGTCAGTTATTTACGAGATAGCAGACTAAAGGAACATGAAACACTTCCTACACTACCATTTATACCAAAATAGAACAACTTATTCTTCTGTGAGTAATTCAGAAGCTTTTTATACCAGGTTAAATGTTACAACATGTGGTTTCTCAAAATACCATAAGCTTTTTTAAGGGGGAAAAAAAAAAAAAAAGAGTTCCACAAACCCAGGATTCCAGTTACGCACACATGCCTTTGGAGGCAGCTGTCCTGTAGGCATGTGCCTGTAATTCAACACCAGTGATGCAGAAACACAGAAAGTCCCCAGTCTTTAACTGGCATGAATACCACTGATAGATTTTTTTACCAGAGCTTAATATGCTTAACTGGCAAGAGGTAATGAGTAATTAAGAAAGCAAAGAAGCTATTTTTGTTTTAAAACAAACAGATGTGGCCAACACTTCAGGAAGATACCCAATATTAAAAGTCCAGCCAAACTCCGAAATTGCAAAATTTTAGAAAGGCCATTATGTGGTTTATTTTCTCCACAATTAAAAAGCCCTTTAGGTGAATACTGGGGCTCCCGGGTTCAGACCTCTCCAGTATTCCCAAGTAGAGATCATGACTTTTTAGCCACTGGACATAACCACCATCTCAAACTAACATAAAAGCAGTCTTTGTTTACCTTGAGTCTCAAGACACCCATATGCACAAAACATCTTATCATGAACATGCCAGAGTGACTCACTCCACTATTTAGTCCACAGTAATCATTAAACATAAGCTTGAGCACATTACAAGGCTTGAAACCTTGTGCAATCCTTCAATCAAATAAGCCTGAAGCCCAGACACGACATCCCTGAAGTGTTTAAAACGAAGAACAATTACTCACTCTACTCCAAAACCCTGTTGATTCCATGCTTGGCCATACATTCCATACGATGGTACTTGCCATCCATTAGCCATATATTGCCCATACTGTTGTGGATTTCCATATACTTGGCTCCATTGACCCCACTGACTGTAATCCACCTAAGGAGAGAATAATTCTTAATATTTCAGGTTCTAAAGGTGAATTACACTCCTTCCAAGGTGCTAAAGGTAAAATTTTTGACTCTTTTCAGTTGCACTGTCTACAACTACTGAGCCATAGTGAAATCAGAATAAGTGAGACAGCACCGCAACCTAATTAGATCCCTGTACTGAAAGTGTGTGAGCACACACGCTTTAAATACCAAGGGATATTTGGAAGGACAGTCAGCTAGTCTGCAGTAAGAATGCTAGCAAGAATCAAAATTACCTCCAAGTTTCTCCCTATCTTGAATCATATCCAGAAGACAGATATTCCACCAAAATCACTAGCCCAATTTGATGAACAACTGGAACATAACTGAGACAGAACATGGGATTTCATAAGAACGCTACTACATTTAGCTGTTATAAATGGGAGGCATTGCAGGTGGATAATTGGTTGCTTTTGTGAAACAAATACAAGAACACACAATGAAAAGGATAAAACGCAGTTACCTGCTGGAAGTTTTTAGTCATATCAGGAGATTCTTTACCCCAATAACATTTAACAACATGTCCTTCAATTGTGGTTCCGTTAACTGAAACAATAGCATGTGCTGCACTTTCATGAGTTGAAAATCTAAAGAATGTAAAAACAAACTGATGTTACTCTTTATAGCACTCTCAATTGTTCAAAAATAGCGACTCTACACACACAGGAAAATCCAGTGAAAAAGATCTGCTTTCATACATCATCTTCACAAGTAAAAGGATTGGTGGCTACTTCTAAAAGCTGCAAATTTTTCTAAGAACACATGTTCTTAGAACAGATTGTAACAGATTTTAAGACATCAGTAGAAGTTCATTCAAATGCAATCCACAAAAGATTAAACATCAGTATATTAACAAAATCACAGATTTTCTTTTCCTTCATCCATACCTGACAAATGAGTAACCTTTTTCTGGAAACACTCTTATTTCCATTATCTGTCCAAATGGTGAAAAAGTCTGTCTCATAAGTTGATCTACAACACACAACATTTCTGAATTAGTAGCCATCTTGATGCCCACAAAGTTTCAGTAATAAAAGGATCAATAACACAAGTCATACCCGTCAGCCCAGACGCAATTCCTCCACAGTACACAGTACAATTTTTTGGACTTGACTGATTTACTACATCTTCAAATCTTAATTGTTTTGTATTATCTAGAAAGAGAAGAGATTGGTTTTAAGCATCAGGCTAACAGCAGTCCCAGAGTCGTAGATACTTACCTCACATAGATACAGGAATTACAGATTTAACAAACATCCAATATCCAGTAGTGCCACCACTATGTTAACATAACATACCAGAAAAAAAAAAAAAAAACCTATTTTTTAAGATCTGGAAGTTAAGCTGGATATTCAATCGAGAAGTGACAAGACTTTGGCAACACTGTTACTCTTCCTCACTTAGCAGTGTCATGCAAGAGATCAAACACAACACAACTTTACAGGGCCTTACTTTCTTGTGTACTTTTGGGGGCTGGTGGTTTCCGTGTTGCCCAGTTAGTTCTGATCTGACGGCCTCCTAGCCACTGGCCTCCCATGTGTACAATAGCATTTTCTGCATCCTAAAGAGATCAAAATAAAAACCACTAACGCATGCAAACAAGAAGCATGTCTACAAGGAAGGTCTACACAGGTCTACAAGATGTAGTTGTCAGGTAATTCCACTCATGAAACAGACAACTGTTTTAAAAGCACACGAAATTCAGTAAAGCCACATTGCCAAAATCAATTACCATTAAGACAATCTGTCACACAGAAGGCTCTCACAAGTGATTTGGTAAGCCCTCCCCCTCCCTGCATATACAGTCATACATACTCATCTTGTCAAGGCAGTGTATCTGTATCAGAGTATTTGATGGCTGCCCAAACAGTACAAAAGTCAGAGATGCCAGAAGTGGTTATTGAAATGAAACAATTATAACTGCAGAAAATCAAAGCATTTTGCCAGCTGACTGTATAAAAAACATAATATACAAGAACACAATTGATAGTAGCATATGAAAGGTGAGGACTTTTTAATCATCAAAATCCGACTGGCAAATTTCTCAGCTATAATCCAACTCAAGTTTATACCATGCAATATGTGTTATAAAAGATGTTATATAAAAGATTCAAATGCAGCCTTCTATAATCTTAATTTGTACCCAACATAACAGACCCCGTTCAGGTAGAAAATTCTCAAGTTCTGGAGGGCTGAATGCTAGCTAATAAAAAACCTCTAATGCCAAGATAAAAATACATTGAGCATGCAGCTTCCTGCCATCCATCCCTCCACCCCCACCTCATCCTCTCTTCTACCTTTTGGAGGAATGCAATTTATGTCTGAGCATAGACTGCATTTTAAGTTCTGTAAATGTTAAAGGTGTTGTATGTATGCATATGCACTCAAAACCAAACAGTCATGGCCCACATGGCTTAACATCTTATCTTGAACATAAACTAAAAGACAACCTCTAGGTTCACACTGTAAGCAAAGGAAAGGACTGCTAATTCTGCAAGAAGCAATTCATCCCCCCTGCCAGCTCTTTTGAAATAAGAGAGGCAGAGCAAACAGTACGTATGTTTGAAACGTTCCTCCAGGGGGACCAAGTTTAAGAAAGAAAACGTAAAGCACAAGAGTCAAAGGGAGCACATGGACAATTCAAAGGTGAGTGACCAGCATCTTCCTGCTGCACATCAGAGACTTCCAGTTAGAAGAACACTCATCTCAGACACAAATGACCCAGGACTTCGATCCCGTGTAATTACACACACTGGTCATTATGAAGACAACACATATACATAATAAGGACTTTATGAGAGGACCAATAAGGAAAAAAAAAAAAAACAACAAACCTTCCACCTGTGCCCCTTAAAATAAATTGAAAACTGACTAGGAAAACAAACTAGCTCAAATGACCCTCGCTGCTAGTCCTGATGATCCTAACTGTGGCAGAAATGGAACTGAGCCCATGCTGACATAACTGTTTCAGTTCAATGCAACAATTCAGTTTTCTTATCCCTGTAGTATGCATTAACACCCTAAAATGTTTAAGGAAAACTTCACATAACTTCCCATGCTGTCCTAAATGCATCTCGAAACACATACACCTCAGTTTTCCTTAAAAATTAACTTCAAAAATTACAAAGAATTACTTGAGGCAGTTGCACTGCTATAAACAGTAGGACAAAACACTATTTGTTAATCAGTGATACACTAAATTCTACAGATAACATCTACAATACCTCTATCAGAAAGGAACACCAGTCACTTGTCTGAAGCATTATTTCATAAGCATACATAAAGTCATCCTTTCTATAATAACACTCAACACAAAACCAAGCAAAACACTTGAGGTACAGAATCAAACCTTAGCTGTAAATTAATTACTCCACGCAAAGAGATTTCAAAATGCTGTAAAAACCTCAAAAGCAAAGGATCAACCAAGAGCTCCTTTAATGAAAAGCAGACAAATGAAATCAACTCAATTTTCACATACAGTACACACAGCAAGCAGCATTAGGTCCTCAGGAAAGCTGAGCTTTAGCATGAACCTAAACCTGTCCAACACCCAACCCAGCTGTGTACTGCCACAGTCCCACTCCTTAGGGATGAGGGCTCCAGGATGCATTCTGTGGGAGCTTCTATCTTCGCATACAAACCCACACCGGGCTGCTGCAACTCCTCAGCAAACAGACCCAAAGCACAGCATTCCAAAGCTCTGATCGCTCCACACACTGCAGAAGTGGCTCAATGGACAAAGATAAACAACACCACGTTCTTGCAGCACTGCAATCATCTGCATTGTTTCAACCCTTTCTAAACATATCAGACATTTTTTACAACGTTAACTTTGTCTTCTAAATTCACACGTACTTCACTTGGGAAAGCCTGACACGCGGGGAATACAGATCAGAAGAAGAACAACAAATGAAAATCTGCAGTTATTTTAAATCAGTGTTGTTATTACTTACCAGTTTGTTATAAAAAGATACAAAACCATAGCCTTTTGATTTTCCAGTTGCCATATCTTTAACTACCCGTGCATCCCTGTGGAAAGAAGCACAGCTATATGAGGGTAGAATTAATAACTTGCAAAATAAAAACTAAAAGGAACCACACACACTGTATTGTGAGCATAATTTTTCTTATAAATTCAGTTAGCCCTAAAACTAATCATTCCTGAACTCTCCCTATCGTTTCTTTACCTGTTAGAAAAAAGCAGTAGGACAAAAAAAATAACATGTAATAGACATGCAACCTATCCACATAACCTATACTGGCTATAACTAGAATGGTCAGATTTGAACTATAAGAGAAACAAAATTGCCTTTTCTAAAATTCTATTGGCTAGGGTCCTCTAAAGTTTACTGTTCTATAAATTACTGTAACAATTCTATCTAATTTACCATGCATTTTCTAAATAGTTAAATGTCTTCTGCCTAGTGATACAAAATATATGAAATATTAAAAAATCGAAAAAGAGGAAAAAATAGGAATTAAAAGGCATACATGGCCTGTTAACAGATTTCTTTATTTTTCTTGGTCAATTCTCTACCATCATTTTGGAGTTTGGGCAGCTGTAAATTTTGAAAAATTGACATTTTCAGAAATTTAAGAAAGGAGAATAAAACTAACAACAATGCTAAGCACACCAGTACGAAAACAACAAATTTACACAGAAATTTTAGTGAGTAAGTTAAAATGATTGGAAATATAGAACTGCACTGAATATAGAATGTTAAAATGTAAATACTAAAATATGTATATAATAAATAATGTATAATAAGAATAAATAGAAATGAGAAAAAATCTACAACTGAGTTCCAGTGTGCACAGTTCCTTGCAGTTAGCCTTCAAGATCCTGTCCATTCTTATGAGCAATTCTGCAAAATAACCAGAATGCTATTACTTTTAATTGTGACTTGGACTTTAGAAAAACTGCAGGTCTCAGGTATAAATATAGATCGAGAAACAGAAACCTGAATTATTCTCTTATATAGATTTTCAAACAGCACTACTTACCACATTAAGAGACAAAAAGTACACAAAACAGCAGAGGTAAGAAATAAGATTTATGATTCAATTAAAAATATGCGTACAGAACAAGAGAAAACCAAGAATTCTGCTCTTAGAAATATATTCCCATGAGGCAGCACAAAAACGTTCATGTGCAACTTTAAAGGATTTCCATAAAGATAAGCCAATAACAGATAACAGACTTTTTTTTGTAGCAGTACTCTTAGAACTTACAGGCATTCTTGTAATGTCAAATATGGTCAATTCAAATGTAAGATCATTTGTTATCACCTGGATTTGCTGAGAGAAGTTTAAACTCTCTCTTAACTAACAGAAGTGTGCACATATAATTTTGAAATCAATGTCTGATTACTACAATCTTAGCTGTTATCTGAAAAAGTTATTTATTCTAAGAAATATTAACTTTTGGAAAATTTTCATAAGTTATACAACTAGTTGCTTCATAAATTTGTATTATAATTGAGTGGCTTTCTATACTGCCTATAAAATGCAGTATGAACAAAATGTTTGTAATTGTAAACTCACTATTCTGTACACATTCTGAACAATAAAAAGTCACACTTAGAAACAGTCATCAAATTTTACTAAGAAGTTGAAACATTGGGGTATAACTTAAAAGCATACTGCTTTCAGCAAAACTGGAGCACAATTACATTACTGGATTTACAAACATGTGATAACAGATACAGACAGGAAATAATAATAATCCCTCTTCACTGCCCACCCCACAAAGAAATTAACAATAGCAAAATCATTTAAAATATAAGAAATAACATTTCAAATCAGCACAAAATGTTCACTGTCACATTTTCTAACCGATATTGGCAATGTTTATTATGATACTTACGATATTTTACCAAAAGGAGCAAACGCTGACTTGATATCTTCTGTTGTTATTTCTGGACTTAAATCCCCAACGAACACATGGAAGTGATCTGAAAATAAATAATTTGCTAATCAAATATTTAACTGCTATCTAAAGCTTTAGCTCCTGAAAAAGTGACGCTCTGTGCACAGCACTGGGAACCAGGAACAGTCAGGATTCCACTTGATGAGCAGCAGCAATTAAGTCTGTTCGCTCCAGTTTCCCCAGTTGCAAGACAGAAACAGAAGAATTAGTCTGCAAAATTCTATTAAACACGAGATGGGAAGGAGAAAAGTTACATTTGAATGTATTTATGGCAATTACTACTACGTGCTGTGAAGTATTTGTGCAGAAGTAATACTGTGCCATTACTTTACTTACTGGATGTATCTTTTTTCTGGCTACTTGGTGTTGTTGCCCAGTTTACTTTGACCTCCTGAAAATAAGTACAAGATTTAGTATGAATTCATAAAATTCTTACATGTTATAAGGTCATTGAAGGGCTGGTCACAATTATCAATGTTACCAAATCATCCTTCCATAAAAAGCACTTCAAAAAAAGATTACCACAAAGAATGTTTTCTAAATACCATTTTTATTTTCTACTGAACTTTAGTAATATTTAACTTTGGTAAACATTACTAACAAATAAACATCCCATAGTTTTACTAATACATATATGTACTTTCTACAAAGGCAGTATCCTTAAGACTAAGATTACAACATACAGAACTTACCTTTCCCAAAATTTTTCTCCCATTCATAGCAGCTAATGCAGCAGCTGCATCTCTGTGTTCATAAAATTCCACAAAGCAATAAGGGTCATTGCTTGTATGCTGCAAAACAGAAAATCCAACAGAAGAGTTGACCCTTCTGCTATCGGGTTGCTGAGAAGAAAATCCAGGAAAATATATTACTTATAGCTAGAAACTTTAAGAATTACTTGCATTAGATTTACGAAACAGCCTTTGAAATTACACTTAAATGTAAGAAATTTTTAAGATGGACTTTTCATTAAAGGTCTAGCAATTTCTGAAGTATAGTTTACTTTTTATGAGGTCTCAGTACTTCTACCGAACTAAAAATAATTCAACTACCAGAAAAGTGATCTGAAGACTGGATGGAGAGAAGGGAAAAACAGGAGGAGCAGAAGGAACCAAGACAATTTGCTGCCTCTAGTAGATACTCAAAGCTTGAGAAGTTTGTTTCCCACATTCTTTTTCAACACTTTTCTCACTCCAGCTACTTAAAATGTCACTCATTTTATTTGCGTGAAAACCATCCACAGACAGCAACCCAGAGATTGCATACTCCTGGTGTAACATTTTCCACTGGAGGCCAAGTGACTGCAAAATGCCCCTTAAAAGGTCTGAAAACAGTTGAAGATCAAAAGAGAAGATACCAATCAATTGATCTCTACTCTCTTATCTTGGGTAACACCCCTTTTTGTACGCTGACTTAAAAACAAAGCTCCCTAAGGTATTAAACGTACCAGAGTAGAAAGTGCAACAAACACAAAAGTCTTCAGGAAAGCTGATCAAGGAGAAGTCATTATGAGAATCCTAACTTAAATACTTTTAATCTCCCTAAAAAATGTCACAAGTACAAAAGCTACAGCCTCACACTACAATATCTTCATTACCTATGCCACCTGTCCACGGACCAAAAGACAACGGGTATAAAAAGAAACTAAAATTATTTCTTACATGGGCAAGGAAGGATCTAAAAACTGCTCTGACATCAATATTCCTCCACATTAACTTTTGCCATTGCCAGGAAAAGCACAGCACTAACTGAAATTAACAATAAGCCTTTATTGGTTTTACTATTTAACTTCTGAATGTTCATTCAAGCATATATAAAGAAATCCTAATTCTGCCCTATAAAACTCAATTGTACATTTTCAAACATAGTTCTGTCTAAAGCTAAACAATGGAAGCTATGAAGATCTGACAGCCAAACTAATCACAAGGCCTTTATACAGCTAAAACGATAAAGCAGCCTGAACCTTCCACCCAAATACTTCCAGTATTATTATTATTACTAGGTGTTCCTACCGTGCAAAATAACAGACGGTGAGACGACATAACTGAGATTACAGCAAGGAGTTTAAGTCACAAGAGCCATGAAGTGCTCTGAAAGCACGTTTGCCTTGGATGCACTGAAACAGCAAGCCTTAACTCAGCCCTTTTTCCATATGACATCCCTGCTGCACTGAAAACAAGATCTGTGAAACCCACTTAAGGCCTTAACAGATTTAGTGCAGTTTACACCTCGGCTGAAGCATATGATACGTTACTTCCATACTGTGAGGAGGTCTTCTTTTGCACTAAGAATCTGTCTGAACAGGAAGAGCAGCCTCTTTTGTAGATGTCCAGCTCTTCAGCTGCTCAAGATACCTGTAAACGTTAGCTACAGCACTCCTCTGAGTATGACATGCTACCAAAATAAACACCTGAAATCTCTAGTCACTTAATCTGGTCATGCCACACCTTCTACAAACTGGCTAAAAATTAAAAACAAACAAAAAAACCACAACTGGAAAATATTCAGGTAAAAACCTGACTGATTGAGATAGCAACAATGGGCAGATAAGAACTACTAAAACATAACACAGTGGCTATGAAAAGTTTACAGTACAGCATTCAGAACGATGGTCAATAACCACAGATACTTTGGCCATTAAAAGCATGGTAGCTGCTAATTCCAGCCTAGAATCCAACCACTTGAAGTTAACCGGGTACTTAATTTCAAGGTATAAGCATATTATTTCTATATGATCTTTCAGGACTTTTTCTTTTTGTTTTAGTTTTTATTATTACTTACTGAACCACTTCCACATTATATAAACCAGCAAAATACACAGGTAAAGGCACTGCTAACATCTGCAGTCCACACTGTTTACAGTTGTTACAGTAGCAGGCTTGCAATTTTACCTTAAAAAAAAGATGCTGTCCTCCCTTCCTTCCCCCTAAATTAACTCTCTGAAGTGAAAAGTAACTTCAGTAAATTGATCCATATTAATGCAAAATCTACAGTAGATCTCAAATGCACATGTATACCTGCAAGGATGTAACAGAACACCCCTCCCAGGTGCTCCAAAGGTGAAAGTTACTGCCCTTTATCTTCAAGTATTAATTCCCCTCTCATTAAGATCCTTCCCCCCCCCTTTGTGAAGCCTGACAGATGACTTCAGGGCAGCCAAGGTGGACAGCACACCGAGTAAATGGGCAGTGGAATATCACAGAATTTCCCTCCCGATAGACTGCTTGGTGCCAGGTGCTAAGGTCAGCCAAGTACATTCACTTTCATATGACTGAATATAGCTGCAAGTAGCTTTGTTTACATTCTTATTTCATAAAGATGTCTCGCTTGTTATTTCTGTGGTTATATTAAAATAAAATAAGCAGAGGAATTTCTGATCTGGTTCTTAGGGAATCAGACTGACGCTGCCACCACTCCATCAGCCAATGGTTGGAGTGGCAGTGTTCTGAAGAGTATGACAACCGCTATTTCTTCAGAGAAAAAACCAACAGCTGTGCTCTGTAACACATTCCATTTTGTTCTGCTCATCTTTCCCCAATAACCTGGCAGAGAACATGGCAGAACTCCTTTTACTTTCACTAGAAAGTTCTAACAAAAGTGCCAGAGATGAGAAGGATTAAACAAGCATCAGGTAGTTAATGTGCAGCCAAAACAATTTAAAAAAAAAAATGTGTCATTTTGAAAGGAAAAGAAGATCACAGAAGAATTACAAGCAGCATTCCTAAAATGATGAGTCTTGCGATCAGGCTTAATTAATATTTCATTAATGATCCTGACAAGAAAACTTAGGTGGCTGCACTAGGAAAATCTGTAACAAGTTAGTAGGAACCACAAGAAGTAGCAATAAAAGCATAAAGAAAAACAAAATTTTAGAACCAAAAATAAAACCAAGTATAAGTTCTAATTAGTCCCTGCCTGCCAGAAGCTCATCAGTTACAAATGAAGAAAGAAGGAAGACCATAAGGCATCAAGAAATTGCCTGAGATATGTCAGGAAGATTACAGAAATGGCTACCAACACTAAAGGCACCAGAGAATCTACGAGTGAAAGGAGACAGCATTAGTACTAGTACTTACCAACACAGAGTACTAAAAAACCTTACTGGGAATACTACGGAAACTGTTGCTTTATTCCAAGAAAAAATCATGTAAGAACAGGCAGGTGCAGACAAGAGCTATTTGGGTTGACCAAAAAAAAAAAAAAAGACTCAGGAATAGCAAAACGTATTTTGAAAGATTTTTTGACTGCACATCCATAGTGAAGAAAAAGGGAAAAGAATTACTGAGACTCGTATGTAAATTAAGTCAAAAGCAGAAAAACAGCCATGAATAACATTGGAAACAACAAAGTTTTTGATCATCAGAACAATACGGTTCTGAAGAGAAAGGGGTAGCAATCCCTTACGTTAAAGTGGAATCTCATCATCAGCTGATAAAACAGATGTGGCAGGGCTACCAGCAAGAGCACAGGACTGTACTCAATAAAAGGTCTCTTCAGCAAAAAGTTACCCAAGAACACAGACAAAAATCAACCCTACCATTATCAGTAACACCAAAAGATGCCCTCAGCTCCATTTATTTTTTGATAATTTCAGATAAAATTGTACTTGCTACTCCTCTGGAAGTGAAAGGTCTTACCTCTGTTATCATTTTACAGCTTTTGCATGGTCCAATCTGGCTGAATAACTGAAGTATAAGGACTTCAGTCACATCTCTGGAGAGGTTTCCTACATAGCTACACAAGGAAATAAAAAAAAAAGACATTAAAATAGAAATTTTCAGCTTTTAAAATGTAATTATTTTAAAACCTTAAATAACTATTTAAAATCCTGGGCATCTTAATCTGAAAGACATGATTCGCAAATGATTTCACATTACGGCTATAACGCAACATCCACATGGCCTGAGTTCTAAAGCTGGTGACACAAATGGGAACACAGCGCCTGGAGCAACCATAATACCGCCATCAATACCTAGCACCAAACCTTCCTTTGGCAGAGAAACGTCGGAAGCTGGACAGCACTGCTCGAGGATGCTGGAGAGAAAAAACATCTTTGCCCAGTAGGTTGAAGTTTCACCTCCCACTGAGCATCTAAACAAAGCCTACTTTCTACCAGGGTACAAAGCTCATACCGAACTCCTGTTATGTCAGTAGTAGCTACTGAACGTAGATTATGCTGCCTTGCAAAGGACCAGCTCCATTTTTCTGTTTTCCTGAATTGGAAAAGCAGCCCAGCCACCAACAAGCAAGGCAGACAGCATACGCCATAGGAATGCTCCACACACATTATCTACCTCAACAGCTACCACCTCTGTAACAACTCCCCCCAGATTTGGCAGTTTTACTTTAATATCACCCATACTTACAGCCTTTACCTATGAAGTCATAGAAATTTCAGAACATGGAACTATTTTTATGAAAAAATAGAGACAATAGAGACCCACAGAGATAAAATCCAATAGCAGTTCGGAAACCACTCCTAAATCCATTAGAGCATAACACTGAAAAATTAAAGCCAGGTCACAGAGGTGGCTGAGAAAAAGTCGAACGCACATCGAATGCTAAAAAAGAAAAGGCATGACCAAACTGGAATCACACCCTATTTATCATCAAAGTGATCAGCCAAGAGAAGGGCTCCTCACATCAACAACTCAAAATCACTAGGCAGAGGTGCGCTCGTCACTTCTAAAAACAATTCAATCCAAATATAAGGTGCACAAATGTAAATCTGCAATTTGGCTGTTGAAAAAAATGCACATTTTAGTCATTATACTGTAATCTACTACAGATTTTTATACTACAGCAAACAAATCTGTCCAAGTTGTTGACACACCTCAGTGAGAGAAACTTGAACACGTACTCAGTCGATGCACAAGCAAAGCTCTTGTCAGAGCAGCAGTTTAAGCACGCACTTCTCTTGTACCCAAGTAAAATTTGCAAAAGCTATGTCTGTGTTTGACAGCTGGACCTTCATTTGGATTGAGCAAGATTAAAACTGACACTACTTGTCTTTATTTGAACCCCACACAAAGAAATGAATACATTTTCCTTTGTGCTGATACTCTTTCAACAGCTACCCAA
>JAOWBP010003659.1:29114140-29130758 GCA_028571105.1 Tragopan temminckii
GGAGAAAGGAAGGAGTTTTCCTTCTGAAAGATACTGTAGTCCCTCCTATCTCTTAGCATCCACAAGAGGCATCTAGTTTCATTTGTTGCCATTTCTAGAGCTGGCTTCCTCTAGAGCTTACCAAAATTCCCCAGTTTCTTCTTTCTTTTCTTCTTCTTTCTCCCTGTTGTGCCTCTCCAGGAGCTCTCCTCAAGAGAGATGTCAGCATCTCTGGACAACCTTGTCTTAAGCAGGGAAGCTGCCTGGCTTCTGGCTCCCAACCAGGAGGAAAGCAAGGCTGATTTTCTACCTGATCTCCTGAAATGCTGCTTCTTCTCTTCAGCCCTCCCAGAGCCATTTGCTCTCTAAGTGAGCCCCTGCCGAGACTGCCCTGGCTTTCACATGCAAGGAGTATTAAGAGCATCGGTAGGACTACCAAGGACTCGGTACCATGGCAGTCTCAGATGCTCGGGAAACCCAAACCACTCCTCTGACGTGCACGGCAGCAGAGTCTCCCTTGGGAAAGACCAGGGAGTTTTGCTAATCATTTCAGTGATCTCTGTCTGCATATGCCATATGAGGACAGCACGAGAGAAGACTCACATGCAGGTTTACAATTACAGAATTCTTCTGGAGCTGCAGGAAATGTTACAAGACTCATTATTCTTAGGAGAAAGGAAGGAGTTTTCCTTCTGAAAGATAGTGTAGCGTTGGAGCAGAAAGCACGGGAGAAGAGGCAAGACGTGAGCCTTTCTTCCCCCGGGGCACCCAGGCACCACAACCCCTGCCCCGCAGAAGAGCCCCCGGCACAGCTCCGAGCCCGTTCATCCACCGGGACCCGTCTGCGGGGCACCGGAAGGCCTCGGCGCCCGCTGCCGCACTCCGCAGCGCTGCTCTTTCCTCTGCTGCCCCCCGGCGGCCGCCGGCCCTCCCGGCAGTCGCGCTCCACTCCGCCGGGGCCCCTCCAGCCCTGTAGCTCCTGGCCCTCGCCCCTCCCTTCCCAGCCGGTTGTGGGGTAGCGGTGGGCCCGGAGGCCGCCCTACGGGCTTGGGTTAATGCCTCGGCCCCTAGCTCCAGCAGTCATTTAAAAATCAGAGTATCAAAAGAGCTGAGCAGTGTGTGCATACCTGTCAGCCTGGCTGCATGCCTGACTCCGGGAGACATCCTTCTCACAGAAATGGACTGGTGATTTTATTTCCTCGTGCATGGATTGAGTCTTTCCCCCACAGCGGAGACTCCAGCAGAACTAATCTAAAAGCTTTTGTAAACACAAACTGTCTTCGATATACACATCGTTTTCTGTTGCACTGAGGCACATGTTATACATCTCTTTTAACAGGCAGCTGAAATGTCCAGGCGGATTACAATGAGCTCTGAGTTACACTTCTCTGCTGTAGCGAGGGGAATACCATGCAGGCTTCCTTGAAGTTGAATGGAAGGAATAAATGGAAACAATTTTGTTAATATTCCCTTTTCATTGCATTGCCTGAAGTCAGTGGTGCACTGAGAAAGGTCCTTGTCACAAGTGATCATCTTTTTGCAGCAGTCATCTGCATGCTGAGCTCTGCCCCCTCTTCAGCTGTTAGACACGCTCTCTTAAGACACCGATTTAGCCTGCTTGATTCTATACGCATGATATAAAAGAAGAGGCATTCTTCTGAAGAATTGGCTGTATGCTCTCTTTTCTTGCCCACCGACTAGTGTGTGCCAGAAGTGTTCTTCCACTTAACTGTTTTCTTGCAATTAAATTACTTCATCTATATAAGGTCCTCCAGGATCTGCCATCCTTGTGTTTGTGTATATGGACCTGCTTATCTTACACACCAAGGCAGCTGAGTTTGGTCAGTCTTCTTTGCTCCATTATGAGTACCCAGGAAGTAGGCAGGACTTGCTGTAGCAGGAATTGGTGGTGCACTGCCCTGCTCTGAAAACAAACAAAGCTGAAGTGAGGGTGGTTACTAGTACTGGTGCACTGAGCCATCTTCTGGGTGCAACCATGTAGTGCCATGGACAAAACACCCCTTGGCTTCAGCAGAGATGGGCCCATGAGGACATTCTGCACTGAATGGAGGAGAATATAATTTAGTAGTGAAGTAACTCAGCCTGAGCAGCACAGAAAAACTATTCTTACAAGAGTGCAATGAAAAAAGAAGAAGAAGAAGAAGAAGAAGAAAGAACAGAGAAAAAGCACATGGGACTTATGAATATATGTGTTATGAGCATGTCAGACCTTGTCTAGAAAGTGTTTGCTGAAAGTAAGCAGAAGAAGCAGTCACTATTTCGACTTCAAACACTTTACAGCAGGTAATTTCCAAAGGGTTGAACCAGCACTTGGAACAGTGGTATCCTAATGCATTTAAGTTTGGCCATTAAATAGCAGCAATTACAGTTCTCCTCTGCACATCCCTCTGGGCATATTCAAAAATGACTGCAGATATAAATATTATTGAAAAACTCTTCCTATTCTAATATTTTTGCCCATCTTTTTGGCATATTTCAGCTCCTCACCAAAGATGTGAAGCAGCGGCTGGGCTGTCAAGGGGAAGGTGCAACAGAAGTGAAGAGGCACCCTTTCTTCAAAAGCATGAATTTCAAGCGGTTAGAAGCAGGAATGCTGGATCCTCCCTTTGTCCCTGATGTAAGTACGATAGGCGGAACACCCACTGGCCTATTTCAAGAGAGTTGTTTCTAAAACTTCTCTTTCTTAGAAATGTCATCACTGTATCTATGGGTACCAGACCCAGGAAGATGTGATAAGCAATAAGGCTGGAGGAGGGAGGCTGGGGAGGAGAGCTGTGCCATAGACATAAGTGCATGTGTGGTGGTTGGGTCCCTATGAAGAGTGTTAACCTGGGTCTTGCTTCATTCCTGCTAACTTTACAGTCTTCCTGTATGATACTGGAGGCACCACTTGTAGTTTCGTGCCTCAGTTCCCGAACTTTAAACTTGGAACCTTTGTGTTCCCTTGTCTGTAGTATTAGTGTGAGAATGAATATGCTTAGGACCAGACTGTGCAAGGAAAAATCACCAATGTAAGCCATATGAATAAATATAGGTATATTGATACATATGCAAAGGTAAGACCAGAATTGCAAAGTCCAAAGCACTAAAGAACCAAGGAATGCATTGGATTCTTATTAAAAAAAAGACATTTGTTACAAAAAGTCTGAAGCAGGTTCAGATATCAAGTGTCACCTCAGGCAGAATGTTTGGACCTGAGACAGTGTTCTGAACTCACTAGTGCTCATGGGGAATAGAACTCAAAACTGAGTCCTTACTCAGGTTTATATTCCAGTCTTGCACATACTGAAAGTCTTTGTTGCATTGGCAGTAAGAAAACTTTTTCCACCCTTTTGTGGTATAGCTCTCTACCCCAGTGCACAGAGTTATCTGATTATTTTCCTCCTGCAGGGCTTTCTTTCTGGCTAGGCCTTCTGTCCTTAAAGTTCCCATATGGTTCTAAGGAAACACTGCCATTTTAACATATTAAGAAAAGTAACATCTTGGCAGCTCTCATTCACATTGCTGCAAACTCAACCAAACCAAAGTGGTTTAAAAGCTACAAAAGTTTACTTTAGCTGCTCTGGTTTTGCTTTACATTTTACTATGTGGCCTAGTTATTCCTGCCAATTAGCCCATGGTGTTACGACCTGCTTTAGTGGGAAGAAATAGGAGACAAGCTACTATTTCTTTCTGATGTAGAAAATTAGAAAATTCTGGGCTGAAATTTGGGATTCGCCAGAGTGTATTAAAAGCTTAACTGTGGCATGTAAGGCCCAGAAGGCACCTCTTAGAGACATATTTGCTGAAGCCGGGGCGCATAAATTTTTATGGCTATTTATTGGGAACTCAGGAGCTGGCCCTAATTTAAATTATTTGGCACTTCATCCATAGATTTCCAAGTCTTTACTGAAGTCAGATGAATTGCCCAAAGCTACATAGCCAATGGCAGAAGTTGTAATCTAACCCATATTTCTCCATCCTCTTCTAGTCTTCTATGTCTCCACAAAAATGCTGTGGATTGCAGTCATCAGAAAGGCAGAGGGATGCAGCCTCCAGCAGATAGGACTTTCATCAGGAGTTAGTTTGATTTATTGGTCACAGTGCTCAGCTCCAGATAAAATACTGCATTCAGCCCACTGGTCTTGCAATCACTGTACCCTGTGTTGACAGTACAATTCAACCTGTTCTTGATTTTGGTGGTTGGGCTAGTCCCTCAAACCACCCCTCAGTGATTTTTGTGCACCAGAATGTAGCTCTGTGTTGCTAATGGAAGCTCTCTAAGCACACAAATGACCACGCTATATTAGGTAGCTAGTGATGACTTTTTCTGTTTTCTATGGCTGACTGATGGAATATAAGCTAAAAGAGCATCACTGCAAAGTGTCCTGCCTGTAATCCCAGAAAATTAAGTAGTTTAAAAAGGTGAAGCCATTTGACTATTTATTTGAAGAAATGCAGCCAAGTTAAAAGAGTTAATAGATGTGATTCTGGACAGCTTCCAGCAGCTGAGCTATTAATAAAAACAATGGAAAAATGCCAAACCTCTTCTGTTTTCTTTAGCAGTTGGAATACATTCCTTTAAATTTTTAAACTGCAAAACCTGCAGCTATCTGAGCAGAACACTTCTATTTGAGGTCCCTTTTCAGGGCTGTCTCCAGTATGTCACTCAATATTCTGTTTTTCCGTCTCTAAAAAATGTACTGAAGGATTTGATTTTTATTTTCTTGCACTTTCTGTCCTTTTCCTCTCACCTCTTTACCATATGCTATATGGATGACTAAAACCCACTTTGGCTGCACTGATGCTTTAAGGACTTCAAAGTGGGACTCTTACCTGCTTAAAGCAAAATCAGCCTTTGATGATAAACATGCAGGCAGAACAAGTCTAGAGAAGCAGGATGCAAATAGTCACTTGTTGTGAGTCGTTCTCACTTGACTGAAACTGGAAAAAAGCACATGGTCAGACTTGGAATTATTCTTTCTCTTGCTGTTTTCTAATTCTTCTGCTGAGATAGCCCAGAGCAGTATACTGCAAGGATGTGTTAGACATCGAGCAATTCTCCACGGTGAAAGGAGTAAACCTGGACCAAACAGATGATGATTTCTATTCCAAGTTTTCCACAGGATCTGTGTCTATTCCATGGCAAAATGAGGTAAGGATGTGTCATAGTAAGATGACTCCAATAAAACCCCTAACAGATGTTTTAAGAGAAGCTATATATTTCTTGTAATATATAGCTACTGGATAACTTGCCAGACTCTAATGATTTCATGAGTTACAAACGGCCTCTTTCAAGATCTATAATGTACCACAGATGTCAAGTTCAGGTGGCTGTGTCTGTTGGCTGTGCATATTTGTGTAAATTGGCAAGGAACCTACTGTACTTCCTTCTCCTGTATTTCTATTGAGGTATTTTGACAGCAGCTCAGAGGAACTTCCACAGAATGGATGGAGGTCCTAATGGAAGCTCCTCCATTTGTGATCCTCATCTCACATATTGTTCTGTACCTGCAGTAGGTCCTCAGCTGCAGCAGTATCTGCAAGCTGAATTGTTCCAGGGTTTCCAGATCTGAGTCTTTGTTTCTATTTGATTTGAAAACAGAATGAACAGTTGGTTTCGTAAATCCAACTCTACATCAAACAGCAGATCCTCTTGGGCAGAGGGGTGCCCAAGGGGATTTTGTGAGTATGCCTGAATTTATCAAATATTCTCCATAGTAGTAAAGAATATAATAGAAAGTTATGTGGGGCAGCCACTAATAAGAGTGATGTGCAAACATACAGAGCAGATTCAGCCTCTTTTTCATACCACATATTTACCTTCCGTAGCCACCAACAGGAGTTCAACTGTTAAATTTCCTAGTGTATTGCTCAAGCCTTTGATGGCAGATGGTGATCCTGATCCTGACTTTGGACAAACTGGTACTTCTGGAATATATTTAATGCAGATGTATCACTTCTTTCTTATTGTATTACACTAGATGATAGAAACGGAGTGTTTTAAAGAACTAAATGTGTTTGGACCAAACGGTACTATTTCACCAGACCTAAATAAAAGCTACCCCCCGGAGCCACCCAAGAAAGGACTGCTACAGAGAATATTTAAACGACAGGTGAGCTATTTTTTTCCTAAAATCAGGAACACTGCTTTAGATGGCCAGTGTCACATCCATGTTCTAGTGGTATTTTTGCTGTGACAAAGACAGTACACCTTAGAGAGGGCTGGCTATTACGGTTACCTGGCAGCTTCCTGACTAATACTGCATAATCACAAATTTCCTGCCTATTTCTTATGATATTTTCTTTAATGACCAGAACCTTTGTTTTTTTTCATCAGCTTTGTTTCCAGTGGCTGAAAACTTCATAGTCAAACTATTTTTCAGTAGTTTGCTGAAATGCTTTTTGAAATGGCTTTTTATAATTTCCTTAAAAACCCTTGATTTATGTGTTAAAAAAGAAAATTCAAAAGCTGAGTGAGGTAGTCAGTGTTCTAAACCAGGACTCTAAAAAGGAGAGCAAAGTCCGACCAAGACAGTTGCATTAAAAGATCTTAGAGGTCTCTTTTGACCTTAATGATTCAATGGTTCTGTGAAGTCAGAGAGTTTGTGACATACAGCTTTGATGTGGCATCATTTGCAAATCCAAATAACATTCCTAGACTGATGTATTTCTGTAGGGTAAAAGCTGTGCCTCATCATTGGCAGGTCTCTCTAAATCAGTCAGATTTAGCAGATACTGACATTTTGCACTGAATTGACTTTACTCTTGGAATTCATGTGTCTCAAGAACTCCCGTGGTCCTCCTGACCTAGAGAGAATACATGTAAGAAAGTAAAGAATATTTTACATCCAGGGCTCTTCATGCACAGATCTTACAAGACATTCAGTACACTATCACCATCAAATGAAAAGCTTAGCACATTTACAGAAGCTAATTGTCATTTTTTTCATCTTTCTGTAGCATCAGAACAATTCAAAGAGTTCTTCAAATTCGAAGGCCAGTTTAAATCACCACATAAATTCAAATCACGTGAGTTCAAACTCCACTGGAAGCAGCTAGTTCTGACTCAGTTTTATCAAACATTGCGTCCTTCCACTATCATCTATGAAGCTTCTATGGATGAGAGAGCATCCACCATTGAGTGAAAAAAAAAGAATCTCCCCCAAATGGAGATTTTCTACCCATTCCTTCCAGTGGAGCCTCGCATTTTAAGAAGAAATTTTCACTCAGGTCTGTTTCTGGAGGTGGCACTCAAGACTGTGTGAATCAAATTTGTCTATTTAGAACATTGCAATAGAAATTCAATGAACATGACTACTTGCACGTATTTAAATAGCATCATACTAGAACTGAATTTTGTCTTTATTATTTTTAAAGAAAAGTTTTGTAAATTTCTCTATTGTCTCAGTTTACATTTTGTACATTTGTATTTAAATGAAAGTCAGACTTTGGAGGTGTATATTTTCCAAGCAGCAGCTGTAAAGCCATGTGTTTTAAGACATTTTTTAAAAGAAAAAAAATGTGACTCAAGACTTCCAGAGCCTCAAATGAGAAATCATTCTTTTTAGTAATTCTAGAAAACTATTCATAAATCACTTTATCAGACTGGGTTTTATTGACATGCATTTTTACAGAACAGGTTATTCTTAATTATTTTACATCTGTATATTTGGTTTACAGCAACACTGCATACGTTTCTCCTCTTCATTAACTTGTAATGTCTTGCATTAAATGCGAAAAGATACTGACAAGGCTTTGATGTATTCAAAAATACTCCTTGCTATGCCTAAGGTTTGTGATCTCAACGGACCAGCACAGCTGAGATTTGTATTTAACATTGTTAGATCATCATCATATTTTTTTGTTAGAAAGTGTACTCTATTTTAAACCCTTCTTCACTTTTTGTTGTTGTTGTTCTTGAAAACAAAAATGAGTTGAGAGTTGACTGGGAAAGCAAATGACCATTTGTTTTTCAGGGGCTTGAATCCTACACCCACTATGATGAGAGCAAAGTGTTCTCTGTGCTGCAGACAAAAGCCCAAGGCCTTTTCACCACTGCTCATATCAAACAGGTAGCAAGAGAGAAATGCAATAGTCTAGTTTTTGCACCACGAGACTCATGTCAGCTCCCTAGGGCTGACCTGTGGAGATTGAGAGTGGGGTCTGAGCTGCTTTAGAGCAGTAGCAGAACCTGTGTCTGCACTTTTTGTCCTATTAAACATATACTACTTGTTCCCCTCAAATAAGTCCTCAACTTAATTGAATGAAATGTAAGTTATGAAATAAGACTTCCCACTTTTCCTTCTCTCTTTCTTTACCCAGGATCCTTTAACCACTGTTGAAGACGTTGTTCCCGCTTACAAACAGGATCAGTCAGGATGAGTAGCGGTACCTGAGGCTCCTGAATCATGCTCTAGCGCTTAATAACGCTAGATCAAAAATATGGTTCCTTCTCTTTAATAGAAACTGGAAAACCTTTGTGCACCCAAGGGCAGATGAGGTCTCTGTAGCCCACCGTGTTCTGCAAAAGAGGGTTCTTCACCATGCGCCTTACAATATTCACTAGAGTAGACTGATTAGTTCACCCTTGGGTCAGTGAGGAACATCTGATGCTCATCCTGATGTGTCTAAAGCCCTGTTAGCTAGCAGTGCAGTTACCCCAGGAAGCACTGTTCCAGTAAATGGCCAAAGTTCAGTAGATTATTCATTTATATGTTCTATCTCTCTGGCCAATGCAGAAGGGTTAAAAAAAAGTACAGGTTAGCAGTGACAAAGCTATGAGTGATAGTCACAGGAATTAGATGTTAAAACAACTTGAAGACATGAGGGAGAGAGTTAGATCAGGGTCAGGATTTGCATAAAGCAGCCTACAGAGAAAAAAGTTAAGGAAGGGAGATGGGGCTTTGGTGCCTTTCTCTGAAGTAAAATACATTAAGATGCAAGTCCATACCACTTCAAAATCCTCCAGTTTTCCTGGTCACTAGTAGATATGCAGAAAGTATGTCATAAGATCACCAAGAATATGTTCCTGTTTTTTCTTCAGGTCAGTGTGGCAGGGAAATTCCTTTTCCCCATGTAGATGGTGCTCAGGGAAAGCTTCAGCTGCTCTCCCATGTCAGATGATGGCATTGAAGATCTTACAGTAGATAAGATTGTAGAGAAACAGTAACAAAGAGAATTTTGAGTAACTTTCTAGATCAGCTATAAACTAAATATATAATGGTTTCAGCTTCTCAACAGGAGAGGAATTAATACTATAGAAATGAAAGCAGCTGTGCACAGAGGAGTCTATTACCTCCAGTTCCATTCTCACAGCCTGATGTAGAGCCACCTAAGTCTGGAGTATTAAGTCACCTTGGCAGTCTCTGAATGAAAATACACTTGCTCCAAGAGATTTTCACAGGCTTTCTTCAATACATGTGGAATTTCAACTGATTTGAAGAAATGTAGGTGAGAAGTAGAGGAATATATCATAACCAGACCATGGATATATAGCAGTGTACCTGAAACAAGATGTGCATCTTACATCTTAGAGAGCTGCAAGGGTTTTGCAGCTCAAGTCTATTTTTATCATTCTAAGACATCACCTTCTAGTAGCATTGTATACTCTAAGTTTGTGCACCCTCAGCTGGCTTCATCCTCTGCATGATGCTAGGGAAAGGGTTGCTGAATGGGGAACTAGAGTGAAAGCCTAAGTTCTTCTCTCCATTACCCCATCATCTCTCTTTGCAGCAACAGACAAGCACATTCTTTCATCAGAAAAATATGGCTGATAATATCTACCTATCCCACAATGGGGAAGAAAAAATGACAGCTGAGGGAAGTCTTGGCCCCTTAATATTTCATGACATAAATTTGATAAGACTGCAGATGTTGTCCTGAAAGCTTCATTTCCTATGTGTGATCAATGTGGCACATGAAGACTGAATTTTCTTTTTTTTTCTTAACCATCTCCCATTCGGGAAATAAAATCCTGATAATAATAAAACCTTTAGTGAAACTGATGAGCAAATTGAAAATAGATTGTAGATGGCCTTATACCTCTTAGATGCTATCAGCCTTAACTAGTGGTGGATGACTTTTTTTATATGACAACAGGGAATGACAGCAAATGTGCCTTCCCCTGCTCTCCTTTCAGCTGGGCCTGTTCCTTACTCAGCATTTAGGACTCAACAGTGGAGACACAAGGACAATGCAAAGTCCTCAGATGACAAAAAAAAAAAAAGCTGCATTCAGCTGATACTTGGAATTTATTATGCTAGAGTTAGGTATCCTGAACCTTCAGGATGGTGTGGGACAAGGATGCTTATGCACACCTGAAGAGTCAAGCCTGGGATTAAGTCCCTCTGGATCCCAGCCCCTTGAAGCAGTGAGTGGGTAAGGGGAGAGACAGAGAACAAAAGCAGCTGAGGGAGATCTCATGCTGCATCACTGTTGCTGTCTTTTCTGACAAACTTTGAACAGTATTGTGCTGCTTAAGCAGCAGAAGTCTCTCAGTATCCCTGAAAGATTTGATCATTACATTATTACATTATCATTAGTGGTAATGAACAGTCCTACGAATCTTCTAGTCAGGGTTTGGCTACGGCAACAAAGCCTGCAGGATTGTCTTTTCATTGCTGATTTCTATTATTATTATTTTTTAAGTCATTGTTCAACTCATCAGACGCACAATACAATCCTCTCACTCCTATAGAGTGACCATGAGGACACACAGTTCAGGGCTGAAGCCCTGCCTTGCTTCCAGAGATATTTGTCATTTGCTTCTGAGCCAAATTCAAAAACATTGGGAGCCACAGGTGTTCAGGGGGTCTGAAAGAACAGAATTATAATTTCATTTTACAACCTTGGAGAGCATTTGTAGGGGGATTTCTAGTATTTTGCTTCAAAGTGAATATTTTCTAATGTGGATTTGCACATAGCAAAGAAGTAGGAAGTAGTGGTTATTTAATAGCTTTCCAAACCAATTAATTTTCTATCTTCTTTCCAGTTACAATATAGATTCTTTCAAAAATGCAGAAGTTCAGGTCTAGCTTGATTTAAGTAGACAGATGAGCAAACTTAGCTCATTTTAAGAATCAGAAATATTTTGCGTCTAATCCTGAATAGTACAAGCATCTTCTTTATCTTTAAATCTTTACTAAGTAATTTGATGAACAGTTACTGGTTTGCACACTTTTTGATACAGATGAACATTCATTTTCTATAGTGTCTCTGTAGAAGAATTAAGTCTTCTAGAATTTTTCCATTCTCTGGTTGTATGAAAGTTTTTTAAACAAAGAAGTAATGAAGGGAAAGTAACAAATTACAGATTTAGCTATAGGACTAGAGGGAATGGCCTCTAGTTGTGCCAGGGGAGGGTCAGGTTGGATATTAGGAACAATTTCTTCTCCAAAAGAGTGGTCAGGCACTGGAACAGACTGCCCAGGGAGGTGGCTGAGTCACTGTCCCTGGAGGTTTTCGAGAAAGATGTAGATGAGGTACTAAGGAGTGTGGTGTAGTGGAGAAATAGTGGTGGTAGGTGGATGGTTGGACTAGGTATCTTGAAGATCTTTTCCAACCTTGGTGATTCTATGATTTTAAATAATAAACTCTTATATGTACACTCTTGATCTGGATTATCTAAAAAAAGATTTTTGCAAGAATGGATATGACTTAGATGCTGTTTCTGAACAAGAACCTGCTTGTGAAGCTAGTAAAGGTGTGGAGATAATCGTACCAGTTACTGTAGATCAAACTGAATGTTACTGAAAGGCAGAACTCAATACTGCAATGATTAGAGATGCCTGCTAACTGGCAGTTCAGGGACAATGCCAGGTATCCATAAGAACAATTTGATCCCATCTTGTTTTGCAGTCATCCCTTCCACCAGCAACTATGGCAAAGAGTGCCATCAGCAGTTGGAAATCATTCTTTGCTGACACAGTGAAGTGTCTGATTCTGACACATGTTCTTAATTTTGTTCAAGTAGAACTCAAGTTCTAACTTTACCTTTTTGCTTCCTCTGTCGAAGCCTAAGATTTTAAATCCAACTTTGCAGCAGAGATGCCTCAGCTGACAAGAAAAGCATCTTTAAAATTAATAAAACCATGAGAAGGACAAGGAAGACAGAAAGGGTGTGAGCTCTGGAGTACAGGGCGAAAACCACCTTTATGTGTGTACTTTCAGCATGTGTCAAATGGCAGTTACTATCACACATCACAGCACATTCTTCCTTGTTATCGTATGTTATTTATAGTTTTTTCAGTAACCTTGAAATAGCACACACAAACTCATTTTAAACATAGGGTTGAGCCCATGGCTCAAAGTCAATGTCATCTCTAGGAGGTTGAACAGAAAAGGAGGTACACGTTCAGCCTGCGGGAACAGCCATCACACATCAGCATTCACACATGGCTGAGCCTCAGCCAGGAGTTTCCTACGTAGACTTTTCTGGAAGAGCAATAAATGCACACCCTTATACACATCCTTACAGCACTTCTTCTCATGGATATATATGGATCAGGTTGCTTCTCCATAGCTGTGATTTTTTTTTTTGGTTCAGATTTGCAATTTGTTAAATATCTCAGTGCAGATGAACTAATTTGTTAAACATTTCTAGGCATTTCCCATACAATCTTTGAAAAGATTGGACTTTGCTTGATACAACATCCCCAGGTTGCTCTGTTCTTCAGATGCAGACCATCTTCTTTCACATACATAGCAAGAAGCACGAAGTGGCCTGCAGAAACTCTACAAGTTCAGAGTAAAATTTATAATACTTAGGTGCCAACCTCACATAAACACCACTCGGACTCCTTGTCTAACACTGCAGTAGAGAAATCTGGCAGTGAATAAAGTGGGATCCAGAGACCTAAAGGCTCTCCTGCCTGAAGTTGGTCCCGGTTCTGTCTCAGGCTTCAAGGAGGTGCATTTGGCAGTGAAGTCTGGGAGAATCTGTTCAATTCTTTGTTCAATACTTCCATGGAAAACAGATAATTCCAGAATTGTCTGTCAAGCCTTCTGCAAATATGGCTTGCAATTTAAAACACTATACACTTTTTTAAAGTAAGAGTAATAATGTGTAACATTCTTATGCTAAAGCTGAAGAACTATGAAAGTTTAAAACAATTTCTCACTTTCTTGTGCTGGGCAGGAAACAGTCTCTTTTAGATATACTAAATAGTATTACTTATATCATCCTGGCTGGTGATAACATTCTGTCCTTAGCTGAAAAAGAGGAAGAAACTGGTCCAGAGAATGTTGCAGTATTATTTTTGACTTTAGGAAAACTATCAACAAAGAGAAAAGCCCACAGTATGCTATAGTATTATATGTTCACCTCCCTCAGACTTCTCTCTCATAAAGCAAATCCAAACTGCTGCAGATGAATCAGCCTAGATAGCATGCTGACAAATGGGTTTTATGAAATAAATGATTTGAGACAGATTGTTGCCTATGTACTAAAATGAATATTACTGCTTGTGCAAAACTATTCTCCTTGTTTGATGTACCTGGAGCCAGAAGTAGTGGTTTTTGTTCCTACTGTGTTCATGTTTTACATCACTGCCCTGGAGAAGCCTCTCTGCAATTTTGCTTTCCCATTTTTAAACATGGAGAGATGCTCCCTGTCTGTCGATAGAAAGCACTAGGGAGTCTGTGCACAAAACAGATCAGTATCAACTCTTTGTATTATTTAAATGAAATAGATTTAATGTAGCTGCTCTTATTTACATGGCATGGGAGATGACTCTTGTAAATAAGGGCTCTTTTTTATTGCTAGTTTGTCTTAGTTCCTTAGAGATATTGAAAAAGAATGCACTTCACTTCTGTAAAGCCATCTCCAACAAAAGATGAGAATCCAATGCAAATATTGAGGTATTAATTTCTCATTTAAGTGCTAGCTAGTAATTGCAGCATTCAGATGAACACTTCCTCTTTTTTATAATGGAAAGACAAAGTTAAGAGGAAGAGGACAGAATAACTCTCACTGGCTCAACGTCACAATCTTTCTCTTTTTTGGCTAAGCCTGCAAATAAATTTGTAGGCGCCAATTCAGTGAAATGCTGTGTGAAGTCATAAGGATGCATGCATGGCAAACATCAGGTCAGAGGTGACCACATTGCTGGAATCAGCGGACTCCAAAGGGGACCTCCATGCTTTCTGGAAAATCAGTGGTCCTATAGAGAAGGTTAACTCCCAGAAAATTACCTTTTCAGGTAGTGGCTGGATGACAAATACGTATTTCTTTCTCATCATCCCATCCTAGCAAGCTGAAATGGGTTATTTCATAAAAATGAATGCGGTCTCCCTAAATTGCATTTCTTTTCAACACTGGACACTCTTCTGAAAGACTTAACATCTTAGCATTACGAAGGTGAAAGTTGTAAAAACTTTATTTTGTGTTTCTGAGCAATGTAGATAGACCTAAAGATTTCATGAATTATCACGTGGTTGCCCATATCTGACTAATAATTAAATTGTAAATTTGCAGTTTCATACTAGGGTTAGTCTTTTCACCTGCTTCAAAAACTAAAAGTCATATTTGGTATATAAACACACAGAATATCCTTCTGATTGAATTTCAAGAGCATATTCAGGATTAAATGTTTTTAAGCACTTCTAATACTGTAGTCTATAAGAGGAGCAGACACTTCTAAAGCAATGTTTAAAGTTGTCTTTCATAACTGAGTCAACAGATCATTTTTGTAATAAATTCAAGCAAGTGTTCTCAACTAGAAGAGCTAGTGGCTGTTGGTATTGTATAAAAAATCATCCTAGTATCCAAAGGGTTATGGGTGGGGAGGGGCTGTTTGGTTTTGTTTCTCTTTCCAGGGAGATCTTTAACATTGTTTGATGAAGCTAGTTTCATTTAAGATTGTTATTGAAGATAAAGGCTTCTGTGTTCTATGGCTGCTTGGGTTCTTCGTACATAATGTCCTAGTAATGTCACAGTGCTGCTGTATCTAGATCAAACCACTGTTTTAATTGTTTTTTGGCTTTTTTTTTTTTTAATTTTTTTTTTAAATAAATAATTTAAATACTTGAAAACTATATGTATTGCTTTAATGAGGCATATAATCATCTTCCTTAATTCCTTGGAATCGTGAAGATGGCTTCAGTGAGAGTAGAATATGTTTCCATAATACTATCCTTTTTATTTTCTATCTCACTGTATCTTCATGGAGATTAAGGGAACTGAAAAATGAACCTGAGAGTGCATATTGCTTTGCAGAAGTTTATATTCTCACCTGAAAGCAAGATTGTGTTTTCTCTAGGATTTCCTTTCCCTGCCTTACACCCCTACACCCCCTGCCTTCCTCTGCCATATGAACTGTCACCAACACAACCCTATGGCTTAAAGACAGATTCAAGGAAAGGATGACACAATCACAAGTAGGGATGGAGGCTTCAGAAGATACAAACTATTTTTTGAAGCTGAGCACTGTCTGGTTTATGAAGGCCTATAAAGGATATTGTCTAAGCTTCAACTAGGCTGAGAGAAAATGTTTGCAGAAGGAAAATGACAATAAACATTGGAATGTGCTGTTCAGTATTCTGTACATGAAGGATTTAAAACAAAGGAAAAGAGTAGCTACAAAATCACTAGCAGGAAAGTGGTGCAGTGCTTTTTCTTTATGAGAAACGATAGACATTTTTCAAAGAGGCAGAAAAAATATTTTTACAAACCTGCAAATGGCAAACAGTGTTTGTGTCAAGATTCACAAGAGAACATTGTGAAAACAGATTATCTGCGTAACTGCATGAAAGCAGCACCTACACCCAACAGCTGTACTCACTAAAACCTAAGGTAATAGACTACATAAATTCAGGTCATGCATATCATCACTTTCCAAACAAACCCAAGCCATTTTTCACCAGATTTGAAAAATCTGGGAGAATGTCAGATGAAGTCTTATTACTTCTCTAGCAGTTCCTGGTGTTCTTTTCTCTCTGTATCCCAATGTCCTTTCTGTACAGCAACATCTAGCTCTGTTCTTTCTTCAGAGATGTAATCTTCCTCAGACTTTTCCACTTTCTCTGGCATGAGATGTGCAACTTCTCAAAGGAAAGTCATTACATTATTTTGAAAGAAATCCAATTAAAAAAAACATGTCAACTTTTTGAATCCCTTAGAGGTTTTCACAGATGAAAAATACCATAAATGGACCAGACTCTGCAATTTGAAGTTTACGGGTACTTCTGGGAGACGAGACAATACAAATTTCTGCCAAGTCTGAGTCTTAATTGCTGCATTTTGTAATTCTTTTTCATATTCAGTATACCATAAAAGTAAATAAAATAAAATAAAATGAAAACAGGGCCTGTAAACAATTAGTGCTCTGATTAGTCATGAATAGAGAAGGGAAACTGCTGCAGAGGCTGAGTAGCTGAAGTAACCCATTTACAGATGTTCATTTACCAAATTTTCATTGTGTATATATATATATATAAAACTATATACAGTTTACTATATAGTTTATATATATTAGCTTACTATATAGAATGTGTATATATCACAGAATCACAGAATGGCCAGGGTTGGAAGGGACCACAAGGATCATGAATCTCCAACCCCGCTGCCACGTGCAGGGCCACCAACCTCCCCATTTAATCCTAGGCTAGTTAATACTAGACCAGGCTGCCCAGGGCCCCA
>JAOWBP010003659.1:29130858-29171530 GCA_028571105.1 Tragopan temminckii
ACCTCCCTGGGCAGCCTGTTCCAGTGCTCTGTCACCTCACCGTAAAGAAGTTCTTGCGCACATTTGTGCGGAACTTCTTATGCTGCAGTTTCTGGCCGTTTCCCCTCGTCCTGTCTCCACACACTGCTGAAAAGAGTCCGACCTCGCCACTCTGCCCCCCCTCACCTTAGATATTTAAACCCTTCTAATAAGTTTTGTGAGTACATAATCGGTTCATCCCCAAAATGGCCACTAAAAGAGAAGCACTGCTCTTGTGGATTTCAGCTTTCAGTGCATTTGTCATCAGCAGTACAGATTTGTCTGGGTTTTTTGCGGTCCCTGTCATTTCCCAAACCAAATTAGATCGTCATTCTAAACTGTTCAAGCAGCCTGCTATGTATATGTTTAAGACTTAAGCTACAATAGCTAAATCAGCACTGGCCAGATAGGTGGGTAGTAGTATTATTACTACATTGTGGTTTTCATGTCACTCCTGGGTTTGCTTAGATTGGGTATCCATTACAGCCTTCCTTCCTTCAGATTTATTGTATCACAGTCAGAGCAGTACATACATCTTTGAGTGGGCAATAGTTCTGAAGTTTGTACTTCTATGTGTTTGCCAGTTCAGTCTGATTTACTTTCTTTTTTTTAACTTCCTCCTCGTTTATCATCTCAAACAGCTTGTATTGGACCAGGTTACTTAATTGGTTTGGCAGGATTATCTGGGATCCTTTTTCTAATACAAGCAGTCATGAAAACTGCTAGGCTGACTTTTTTTCCTGGAAAATCTTTTGATCCTAAGGCTAAATCTTTGTACCCTGGGCAGTGCCAAGTTGGAATGTCTCTAAGAATTTGTCGTTATCATTTTGTAACTGGGACTCTATGCAGCATGTTTTTAATTTGAATGCCTTCCATGATTCCAAAACTTTTACTAAAGTGATTCATGTCTTCATAATGCACCAGTAATACTTCTTTGTTTTTTATGTTGTCTCCTCTCTTGTTTTATCTGCGTCCTGAGAAATCAGCCTAAGAAAATGGCTCTCAGATCTGCCTTCATGAGAGTCTGACTCCAGGATCACTAAAAGTGATGGGCAAGTCTTATGGCACTGTAGAAGGGATGCTAGACCAAGGGAAACACGTAAATAAATAGGGAAGACCCATTCTTCCAATTGGACAACCTACTGAAGGAGTTCATTTGGTGCTTGAAATACCAGTGTGGCAAGAATTAACCAAAAAATCACTTTCTCTACTACTGAAAAAAAAAAATTACCTTTTGTATCCACTTTTTTCTTTAAGCAAAACCCAGGAAGTTACTGCCTCTGGTTACTTTCTGAACACTGTCTTGGCAAGGCTGTAAAATATAAAGGAATTAAATTGTATTGGTGTTAATTAAGAAATATAATCTCAGAAAACAAATCACCAGGGTTTGTTCAAAATATTGTGAAAGATTTTTGGAGAGTTTGTGTGTACAGGTTTTACTTCCATCAAAAAATTGTATTTATTCTCCAGATTCTTCAGACAGAACGTTCGGTTAAGACCACATCCAAAATGAAGTTATAATAGTGAAATACGAGTGCAAATATTGACAATTCCTTTATATCTGTTCCAGGCAGAGTATGAAATTGCTCCAGATGAAAAGCTGGGAGAGAAGGGAAAGGAAATCGTGATGAAATACCTCACCCCAGAGGTAAGGGGCAGCCAAAGTGGTATTACTGAAAGAATGCTGCAAGGCACACCTTTGCTAAACAAGGTTGTTCTAGGCTTTCTAATATAATCTTAGAGCCCTAAAATTTATGATGGCAATCTCCAGTGTATAAACCTGCAAGTCTTATACAAACAGAAAGAAAATTGTGTTATAATTTGTAAATTGGCTTTTAAGGATGAACTTGTGCTTACTAGAGGCTTAAGTCATCTGTGGATGAGAAGGGGCTTCTCTGTTCTCTTGTCCATGTGCAAAGCTCTGCATCTGTGCTGTAGTGCAAGACGCCTTCGCAACTTTATCAACTGGTTATTTCCTATTCTGTTCAAATTTGTGGTGTTTCATATACTGCTGGGTAGGAAGCACCAGCAAAGATGGGTTTTGGTAACAGATGTTGTATGTTGGTACAAAAACTTACATTCCTCTTACAAAGATTTGCCCCGAGGTAACCAAAAGCTTGCAAGATTGAAATTGCATAGTGTGTCTTGGAGCTGAGTGGTGGCACCACCAGTTCTGGTTTCCGCTGCTGTCAGCTCCTGACTGTTGCACCTCTGGGCTGTCCGAAGGAAAGGAACGCATAGTAGCAGCCGTGTCCACAGGGTGGCACTCTGAACAGAAGTACAGATTGCTGCAGGAATATTGGACAGGCTGCACTGGGACTAACCCTTTTGAGCAGGAGGCTGGATCATTTGCCGACCACGTTTAACCTTTGTGTTAAAGTCACTGCCAGAAAGCAATAAACATCAAAATTCAACATGTGAACAATCCTAGGATTTTTTGTAAGTTGCTTTCATAGGTGTAACCAAGACGTACAACTGCTGCTTCAACTTTTTTACAAGAGAAAGACATTTGACCTTCAGGAAAAAGATTTGCATTTTTGGCAGATGTCTTTCTAAAGTGTCTAAATAGTACAATATGTTTTGGAGGTGCAGGGGCAGAGCAGACCTTTTTTTTTTCCAGTCAGTCATTTTCCTACCATAAATTTCAGTACATACTTTCAGTTATCTCAGACTGCATTTGGGGATCTGGTTTCATTTCCTGAGCCTGGCTAGCTTCATATGCAGCCATTTAGCACTGCCAGGGTGAGTTCCTGCTGCCCATTCATTAAGGACGTGAAGTTCCACTGTTTTCCATCCACTGAGGTGACTGTTTGTCTTAAAATTCCTATCAACAGAGGAAAGAAGGCAAATATGTAAGGAAAATTTTTCCCACTGCTCTAGTCCTGATCTGGAAATGGAGAGGGGCATTTTGCTGGTATCAGGAACAGGGAAGTGAGAGGACAGTGCTTTTTAGTTCCAGGTAAGTGCAGCTGGTCTTGGTGCAGGGTTCCAGATGCCACTCTTCACTCATGTCCCGTTGCACTCTGCCATATCTGTTACTTTACTTGCAGCCCCATAGTGCAGCAGAAGCACATGGAATAGTTTAGTGAGGTCAGTAAGGACCAAGCTGAGAGCAGTTTTGTCTTCATCAAGAAAAAATAGCGTTGCAGGAAGGCAAATTACTGGGACTCCAAAGCTAGAGTTTTCCTTCTCGGCAATGCTGTACACTATATTTGACCAGCATACCTGGTTTCTCAGTGTGTAAAATGGATGTGGTCTGTTCTGAAACTTATGATGTCTTCAAATTATGCTAAGGTCTTAGGGCAGAAGGAAACACAAAGCTATGTGCCTTCTGTTGTAAACTAAAACCATGCTGGTTAAGCTTTAATGTCGGCATTGGTCTCACTACACCTTTTTTTCTTAAACAGTTCTTCCTAGAGAAGTGGAGAACTTCCTAGAGGTAATATTGGCTATGCCATAACAATGAGCTGACTGATAATTTTTCTGACATAGGTCTACCCCACAATAAATACTTAAAACATCTTGAGCAAGGTCTGGATTTCTTTCTTTTCACTGTGGATTCTTACCTAAGATACTCACATTAGGAGCTGAGGTGGCCTACTCTCTCTTCTAGCATAGAAAGAGATGTAGGAACCTCCAAAGGATGGACGTTAAGCCATTAAAGGTAAGTGATTCAAAACCAGGTTAGATGCACGCAGAGGTTAATCTGGACCCAAATGTCCTAATGGAATATGGTCCTGGCCAGCAAAGAAACCCTCTTTTCATTAGGTGCTGCATTTCTCCATTTAGCTGTCAGTGCCTCAAAAGATACAAAGAGCCACTGATTCCAAAGCCTTCTGCTTTCAGAGCAGAACATTTCTTTTAAATAGGTGTCTGTCTGTACTTCAAAGAACCTTATTGTCTTGACATAAAAATAGTGTGACATACAGCTTGACTGATAGAATAAAATTATAGGTTTGGCTCTTGGACAGATAATTCAGTCTTATAATGTAAATAGTATTTTTCCTAGAGTGCAAGATCAGAAATAAAATCAAAACAAAAAGTAGACTTCATGCTCTTTAATATTTATAAATGATTTTTAGCTTTTGGGTTTTTAAATGTCATGCATATTTAACATATAATGTGTCAGTATATCCTCATTCCAAAATGCATTCATTTGCATAGCAAACATGCACTTTATTTAATAAAACATATAATACTTGTACAGCAGAAAGGAAAGGAAAACATTTCCCCAGATGAACAGACAGCACATCAGTGCTTACAACCTCATGTGACTCACAGTATCTGTGAGATGTTACTACGCCGTGCCACAGTTAGCAAACTTGGGTGTGTGGGAGCGGTGAGTGCCTGCATAGAGAGCTCCAGCAAGAGCGTTCAGCATCAGCCCTGAGGCACCTAAAGAAGCTCAGAGCTCATCCAGAGAGCTGAGGGGGAGACACCATTTCAAATAATCACAATTCAGGCTCTGTGCAGCTTTAACATCCTGAGCAGCCCCCGAGCACTCACTGAGGCAGCTGAGAAGACATCTGACAGCCTTTTGTTGTGGCTGAGGCCAAGGACGGCACATGTGGGTAATGCTTCCATGGCTCCCTGGCTTACAGGCAACAGCAATGACAAATTCTGAGCATGGCCTAGCACCTGGAAGGGAAAATGGGTGGTTTAAGCCTCTAGGAGAAATGGCACATAGGAACTCTGGTTCTCATCTGGGAAAAAGAGGAAGTAAATCCCTACTTCTTCCATAGGAAGACATCAATGCGCCCTCTCTCTTGCCAAAAGTATGTTGAAACACCCATATCCAGCAGGCCCTTCTGAAATATTTGATGGGAGGGAAATGTAAGAGCTACATGTGATTGTCACACACATAATGTCAAAACAGAAGCTTTTCCATGGCTTCCTGAGCAGCTTGACCTGAATGGTGAGCAGGAGAAAGAAAACCCGTGGAAGAGGTGGGTGAAGATGCCAGCCATCTAGACACATGCTCTGAAGAAGCATTAACTTATTTCTCCCAGGAGGTCCCACTTTGAGCTGGCCACTCCTCAATGCCCTGTGGGGATAAGCACTGGTGAGAAGGCCTCATCAACAGGAGTCCTATGTCCCACAAAGTGTGTGCCACTTCCATCCCTTGATCTGAGGGGACACTCATCTACTGGCCATCTTTACTTCACAGGAGCAGCACAGCCGTCAACACAGCATCGAGATTTCTTGACTGGAGTCCTGCTTCTTCCAGAGAAGCTTAACAGTTTCCATGAAAAAGGCACTTAAAGCTGCCTTTTTGACTTAATAAGCCTGCAGGGCAAAAGTCCAACCCACAGGAAGTCTAAAATTTCTGAGGTTGTGAAATATAATGGTAAAACTGCTAAAATGAATTGGTCACAAATATTTATTTCCTGGCTTTTCCTAATCTCAACAGTTGAGTGGGAATGTTTCAGATTTAGGTTCCAGTTCTGTCTGCAAATAGAAAAGCTCTCAGTGCTTCGTGGAACGGTTCAGTTTAACTGAACCCAGCATGTCTTCATTACCGGGCTTGTTCTGGTACTGCAAGAGCAAAGGGATACATTTACCTCTGTGCTGCTCTTAGATTAGAGTTACGCATCTGACTGCAACATTTTTGCCTTCCTTTTTGAAAGCCACCATGCCTTACTCCACTAAATCACTAGCCCAGTATTTTCTTTTTCACTGCAAAGCCACCACCTTGAGATACTTTGAGAGACACTACATAAAAGTAAATTGATTTGAAATGGCTATTAAGACAGTCTCCATATGTCATTATAGTTTATATTTGGACCCAGTTGTGTACTAAAAATGTTACCGAATAGGATGTCTGATGTGTATTGTTATCCCCATTAATACACTTCACAGAATATGAAGAACAGCAACAGTTAGTTTTCTTATCTGAATTCCTGTTCCGTTGCCTTTCCTCCAGGAAACGCACAGAATAATGGCCACATTTTCAATGTCTTTCTTTGCTGCAAGAGGTTAGCTGTATGCAGCAGAATCCTCCTTACTCCAGCCTACAGAGAGCAATGGTTATTTTGCTAAATGAAAATATGTCTTTGTTTATATGAACAATTATAGGATAAGGAAAGGAGAAAAAAGTCCTATGAAAGGGAAACTGGCTGATCAGCAGTGCCTGGCCTTCCACTTGTCCGCTGGCTAAAAAGTGCTCTTCTATCAGTTCTTTCTGCAGAAGAAAATACTTACGTAAGATGGGTGAGATGAAATTAAAATGATTTATGAGCCTTTCTACTGGGAAAAGTCATGCAGCTGAGTCCAGGCTCACACTCACAAGCACCCATTCTTAGCTCTGCACATTGCCACAGAGTTCTCTTTTTGCACACCATTGCTTTAATCTTGATGGCAAGCATTTTTTCCTTCATGTTGTTCTCTCCTTGACATTTCTTCCCTTCCTATTTTCACCACGAAAATAAATGCAAACTTTGGCACTTGTGCTTCTGAGTGAGTCATCTTCTCTGATCACTAAAGACTTCCATCTCCTGTAAGAAAAGTTTCATGCATCACTTCTTAATGGTTCTGGCTGAATCCCATTTGTGGAAGGGCAGGTCATACCAGGAATTGGATTCCAGTGCTGAGATCTCTTCCTCTAACTGTTTAGTTTTACTAAATGCCTTCTAGGAAGATTTTATAATTAGTTTTTGGAGTGGCCAAAATAAAAGCTGAATGTCACTGTAAGTGAAACTCAGAGGGGGAAAAAACCCACAACAACCATTAAACTTCTGTAAAGCAACCTGCATAGTAAAACATGAGATGAGGCTTCGGATTTTCAAAAGGGAGCCTTCTGGGTCTCTTTTCTACATTGTTACCTTTCTGGCACAAATTCAGCTTATATCACTTATATCCAGCAAGTCATCTCTGTTCCTTTGTAAGCTTGTTATCTTGGTGATAAAAGGTCAACACAGTACTGCTTTTCACTGGCTACTGTGGATGGTCCCTTAAGGCTTGGTCCAAGAGCTATCTTCTGAGCTAGTTTTCAAGTTTTTCTAAACCCTATGCATTTCATTAAGGACCCAATTGAAATAAGAAATGAATGAAGTGCCTGTCTGAACACAATGTGTTACTTGGACTTAGGGTAGGTTAGAATTATTTACTTGCTCAAAATGCTATTCACTGTGTCCTTTGGGTTCCCATTAGTAGACTTTGCATGATGCTAAATACTTAAGTAGGAATCCTGCCCTTACTTGAGCCAAGGAGAGTTTTGCCATTTAATTAATTGCCCGGGGACTTTACACTGTGACTCAGTGGATTTCTCATCTCCCTGTTCTATTGACTTCACTACTCTGTAGGCACCATTTTAGCCAGAGATTATAGCATTACTTACGTCCCTGCTTTGCAGATAGCATAATCAATGCATAATCCAGTCTCCAGGTGAATCAATATATAATTCTTGCTGTTGTTCCAGAGATAACACAATCAGTATCTGTGCTGATCACTACTTCTTAGTCTGGGAAAGTACTCTTCTCAGCTCATCTTTCTGAAGTCTGATTTTGGGAAAACATTTGAGCAGCAGTATGGCAACCTTGTTACTCAAATTAATGCTTTCTAATCAGAATGTATTTTAATAAGCATTCTTCTGCCACTGCAGCCTGGCAGTAATATAGCACATCAAAGGAATCTGAAAAATCAGCGTTGCCTTGCTTAGCAGTTCCTTTGCTGTGGTCTCAGACTAAAATGCATTTTCTCATGGTTTGCTCAAGTCCTATTTCCTCATCCTTTACCCTCTGTTTATAATACAAATGTTAGTTAACTAAACACTTACTGAGCATTTCTGTCTCCTGCAATGAAGCCAAACTGCACAAGAGCCTACAGAAATAACATGGAGTCTGCTCTATCTCGATGCTGTTGCCCATAGTAGGTCCTTGGGCAGTCCTCTGTGCCCCGTCCTTTTAGTTTAAGGAGAGCTGCATTTGCACTGTACTTGCTTGCATTGGTTGAAGGCCGATAAACATATTAGTTTTACTCTAGGTAATGTTATTATTTGAAGCTTTGCTTTTCCTTCCTTGTCATTCTTGGGAGGTTACACTCCCAAGTTTACAACTCTCATGCAGAGGAGATGCTTCATAACTGTCATTTGTGGTCAGGAAAACCATTGGAATGACTTGCTCAGTGGGCAAAAGCCTTCTAGCTGCCCTGTGTTTGCTGGAAGTGCTCTGACTTGACCCTATGGAAAATGGAAACTTACTTCAGCTAATTTGTGTCAACCACACATGTAAACCTGGCTCACAGCTGTCTGCTGAGGCAAGGTAAGCCTCCCAGGCTGCTATGACTCCTCTTGGAGACTAGCCAGGCTGTTTGAAAAGGCTGAGGACACCGTGCAAATAAAGTGCAGCCTGCTGAGGATTGTCTGAGAACTGGAAAGATGTACTTGTCTGCCCTTGGCTAACAAATACGCTCATTAACATAGAATCAGAGAATGGCTTAGGTTGGAAGGGACCTTAAAGATCATCCAGTTCCAACCCCCTGCCACGGGCTGGTTGACCACCACCAGATCAGGCTGCTCAGGGCTTCATCCAGCCTGGCCTTGAATACCTCCAGGGATGGGGCACCCACAACCACTCTGGGCAGCCTGTGCCAGTGTCTCACCCCCTCTAAGTAAAGAATTTCTTCCTAACGTCTAACCTAAATCTCCCCTCTTTTAGTGTAAATCCATTTCTCCTTGTCCTATAAAAAGTTGGTCTCCCTCCTGCTTGTAAACTCCCTTCAAGTATTGGAAGTCCACAATGAGGTCTCTCCAAAGCCTTCTCTTCTCCAAGCCATATAAGCCTGGCTCTCTCAGCCTGTCTTCATAAGAGTGGTGCTCCATCCCTCTGATCATCTTCATGGCCCTCCTCTCAACCCTCTCCATCAGCTCCACATCTTTCTTATGCTGTGGGCTGCAGGCCTGGATGCAGTACTCCAGATTGTGCCCCATGAGGGCACAGTAGAGGGGGACAACAACCTTCCTCTTCCTGCTGGCCACCCCTCTTTTGATGCAGTCCCGGATACTGTTGGCCTTTCAAAGAGTTATCTTTTCCTTATCCAATCTGCATACCCCTCACCACTTATATACACTTCATTTGGTTTACCTAATGGCCAAGGATATTAATATTAAGCCTTTAAGGTTCATTCAGCTTCCCCAGATACAGTCCATTCTGTCTGAAAAATGTGTCCACGTGGGAAAAAGAAATCAAGTTTTTTCAGCTGTCTGAAACACTGCCTTGCAAGATATCAAAGCAGTCTGCAGGAGGCAACTTTTACACAAAATAACATATTAAAATAGATTTTCAGTGGGTCTAGCCTCTTACACTCCCAAAGCATGCATTGTAAACTTGGCCTATCCAAACACAGGTGTTTATCTAGACCAGAGCTCTATCTTTCTACTGCTGAGGGAGACTTTAAGTGACTCATTTCTCAGATGATTAAAGTGCAGTGAGGTGAATTCTACTCTAAGTGCAATGCAGGGTGCCTTAAATGACATTGTATAGCAAATCCACACAGATTTCTGTGGGCAGTTTCTCAACAGTACAGGATAGCTTTGCTTGATTGTCCTCCGCAGCTGTTCAGTGCACCCATTGTAACTTGCAGGAATTTTTCTGATTGTTTCAGCTTTGGCTTCCTAAAGCTAAAAGCAAAATGAGTCGACAAATGTCTTTTGGGCTAAAGATTCATTGAGCTAAACTCAGAAGTGGTAGCAGGCAACTGTAGACTTGACCTCAGCAAGGAAGAGAATGAAGAAGCATATGATCAAAAAATGTTAAACATATCTTCCTACTCATCTGCTTCCCTAACAGCAGGAAATTAGGATTCCGGAAAAACAGCCTCTTCAGCTAGAAACTTAATCAACTGAGTAACCTTACAAGAATGGGCCAAGCAAATTCAAATGAAATGCCTGAGACTGACCTCTTTGGCTAGAATAACGCAATTGGAAGAATTGCTAAGCTAATTATTTTCCATTATTTTAACTTGGAATCAAGAACTAGAGCACTACCAAAAGGAATGTTTTAAATTTCACAGAAAATAAATTTAAATTCATTACAGTATCTGTATACAAGCACAAAGAATAGAAAAGTAATTATTAAAGAAAATCTTTTCACTAACAGGTGTATTGTAAAGTAACCAACACATTCAAGCTGTGGAAATGTGGCACTTCAAACTATTCCATTGTGTTGCTGTTGTTGTTTTTCAGTACTATAGCTATACTTAGAAAACTCATTTAACTCGCATGCTAAGCCTCAGTTTGTATGGTAATTTATTATTATTTAGTCAAGCTTGTGTCAAACCTAAGTCAAAAATTAAACGTATAGCAAGATTATTGTCATACCACAGATGTTTGTCCCACAAGCAAAGCAGAGAGAGTGGAAAATGCCACTGCAAACAGCATGTCATCTCCTACAATAAATGTCTCCCCTCTCAATTCTTTGCTGAAGGCAATTACCGTATGATTGTTAATGGATTGAGTGACACAGATGATTAGGGAATGACCTGTTTCCAGCAGTGCTTGATAGTGATTTTGCTTGCTTTCGTTCTCAGGGACATGATTTAGTGGAGGGTTGCTAGAGTTAGGGTGGTATGGTTAGGTTGAGGTTGGACTTGGTGATCATTAAGGTCTTTTCCAACCTGAGCAATTCTATGATTCTATGTTTCCAGTCTTTCTGTGAGTAGCCCACTGTTTCCTGACTGATATTTATTTACTTCACTTTCTAATCTTTTCCAAGGCCTTCCCAAACTCTCTGTTGGATTTTAGTTTTTCCATTCAGATATTTCCCCAGGATTTTGACCTCATATGTAAAAAGATGAAAGCACAATCTGCAAAATCCCCACTGAAAATGATAAACCAATACAGGCTTAAGTGCAACCTGGATCCGGCCTTCATGCATGAGTTACCTTTGTTCAAAGCAAACAGCTCATGGACTTCAGTGAGAGAATGGCTTGCAAGGCAAGGGTTACTGATTTTTACAGGCTTACGTTTCAGAGAAGTGAATTCAAGAGGCATCTGTTTGTTTTCCTGCAAGAAAGCCATTCAATAATGTTGAGGTTGTAAATGTATGTTTATAGTTTCAGAGATTTTTTTTTTTTTTTAATGGTACAAATGACATTCAGTTTACCAGAGAAAGCCAAGCTGAGGCTATTGCAACATAAGATTAATAGCTAATTTTTAGGCTATCCATGAGTGAGGGAGGACACTAAAAGGTAGAAAGGTTCTGATACGAGGCTGGACGCTGGATGCTATCCAAACATATTAAGCACAGATGGCCAGAGAAGAAACCTTCTGAGAACAGAAGCTGTCAAAATTGCCCTGTCATCTTTGCATCTTTGTTGCCACTAATGTGGAGAATACTGTTTGTTTCCAAAAATATGATCAAACGTCTGGCTGTGTAGTGTAGAAATACACTATGGCAGTGGTTCAGCTGAGGTTGCTAAAAAAAGGTTACCTTCTGAACCAGTAACACTTCCAAGGATTGCGTGAGTAGCCTAACTTTGGTTAGAATTAGTCTTCTTTCTGTTCTTAAACTACTCGTCCTACTGACAGCTACTGACACTGAGTAGTTCATCTGTTTTTACACTTTAATCTGTTTCTTTATTGTCTACAAAAGCAATTTCAGCTGGCTAGTTTATGAGCACCTCTAAACCTATAAACCTTTGTGTCTACACAAAGAAGGGAAAGTTCTTTTAGTGGTGAAGAAACCTCTGCAAGAAGATTTCCAAAGATTTATTGAAACACTGTGTGTGTGGAGAAGCAATAGTGTTTAAAGATACTGAAAAATGTCTTGTTACGTACTTGTTGTGGAGCCCAGTTCTTCACTAATTGAAGTCAAAAGCAGAGCTTCTGTGGTGACCAGTTTATGTTCTCAATCTAAGCTGTACCAAAAACCCCATGGCTGGTTAGGTTTGCAGTGAGTGGTTCTATTTATCTGAAGAGCATAAAGCCTGCAGCTGATTCACAGGACTTGCAAAAGAAGCTGATGAGACAACTAAATTTTGTCTCCTGAGACATTCTGTTATTTCAAAATTACTTTCTATGGAGCTTTGGAAGATTCCTCTGGTCACCTATAGGAGCCAGGAGGAAATTTCTCCTTGATCCAGGCAATCTTTTCCCTTCTTTTGTTGCTCTGTAATTAATGTTGTGGTTATGCCTTGAGATTTCTCCGAACTAAATAATTTAACATTCCAATGAAACCACGCTTTGGATTGAAAGTTTTTTTTTTGGGAAACATTTTGACTCACACTATTTGCATTGCAGTTGTCACCATCAAGAGCAGAAATATGGTTTCTAGAAAAGAGCATTTCAATTGTCACAACTACAGAATGGTCTACTGAGAATGGACATGACAAGGTCCAGTTAGATAGCAGAGCCTGCTGGTGATTAACAGGAGAGCATGAAAAATGCTTTTTATGCTTTCCATGCCCTAGTCAGAAGAGACACCACAATGTCTGCTAAGTTGTCCAAGGAATGACACAGTTCAAAGACTGCAACTTGTTCCCAATCGCCAAAAAGGAAAGATGCTAGAAACCCAGAGAAGAAACTTCTTTCCCTACCCACAGGTTTTCTGAAGCCTGACAGGCAGCCCAGTGAGTCTGGAGCAAGCAAGTCAGCCTGAAGCTAGATCATGTCTATTACAATATATAAGTTCATAAACTGAGGTTGTTAGCATTTTGTGATGGATTAGTACAGCCCCTCCCAGCAGAAGAACATGTTCAGCTGTTTGCTGAGGGCTCTATTGTCTTCCTTCAGTTGTTGTATTTTTCTGTGTCAACAAATCTTCTGATAATTTAGTAGAATTTGAGGGAAAACAGATTCATCATGGCTCCAGATCGGTTTGCAGCTACAAAACAAACTCCACAGTTAATAGACACTGCTGATTTGCTTCATTTAGCTACCAGCAAGTGATCTTGCTCTCAGTACTGAAACTGCTGTTTGTTTCAGAGACACAAGACCATGCTGTTTTTCATAAGAGTGGGTCAATGATCCGCTTTTGTAATCTTGGGTAAGATATTTAACATCTTCCCATTCCCAGGGCTAGTGCTACTGGTTTGCACTGGAAGGTTTAGCTCTCACGATGTGTATGCAGTGCAGTATGTCCCCCCTGATTCTCAGGTAATGTCTGCACACTGTATTAGTAGATGAATTGCTGCTAATAATACAGCTGCTCTCCATGTTCCCCATCTGCCTCACTGCCAATTCCTACATCTGTCATCTCAAAGAAAATATCCTGGAATTATGAAGCCTTGTGCTTTACTGGTTTGCCTCATACAGACCCAGATGACTTTGTGGTAGGACAAAAAATAAAAAGAAAATGCAGAAGTTGATTACTTAAAATGTTGCAGCTGCTCCTGATGTAGAATTGGCTGTTTACAACAAATACTGCTAAATCGGAGCAGACAAGATCAGACACAGGGCAAGAAAAAAGAACATTCCAACATTTTTGGGCTTAACACCAAAAGGAGTCAGGAGGTTGTGACAGTGCTGGCAATCTTTGCCTCGCCAGGTTGAAATGCATGCTTACCTGGACTTCCTAAAATCAAACTGCCACCAAAATTGTCTGTTCTATCTCCTCTCTCGCTACTTTCCTCTGCATTTCTCGCTATCAGTTCTTTCATAGTTCTCCTCTGTCATTTGCCACTGCTTCTAGACTGTTCACCAGGCTATGGCACAGGCTGAGCCTTGGTCAGCCTTGCTCAGGCCCTGCTCTGAACAGAAGAGGTGTCCCCACTTTGGGACAGGCTGTGCCCACACTGTGGTCTGTGTTGGCATGTTCCTGCCATGCAGGTAGCTGTGCAGGCCCTGAGGAAGATGCCAAGAGCCAGTTCTTGGGGTGAATCTCTGGTCACAGGTAGCAGATGAGCACAAGAAGCACAAAGAGGCACAACCTGATGTTCTCTGTTTGGCCTTCTATGACTTTTCCCCTTTGAAAACATGTATAACTTGAGCATATAAACTTTGTCATTCCCAGATTTTGCATCTACCATGCAGCTGCCAAGATGACTTACATACATATAACCAGGCTTCTTTCTTCTAGTAACCAGTTTAATTACAGTCCTCCTTATGACTCCTTATGAGTGTTGGTCTCAGAGTCACCACAGATAGTCACACTACTGCTACCGCCCCATTAATGACTCCTCCTGCTAGACGGCCTTTCTTTGTAGAGGGATGTGATGTGCCAGAGCAACAGCAGAAATGGCACTGCATGTGACACAGTATGTGACACAAACTGTTGCCCTCTGTTGTTGGTCTCTTGGGTCACAGCTGTGTGACAGCAAATTAAATGCAGCGTCACAACAACTGGATGGAACCATTGTTTCCAGGTCTTTGTGGATGAACTCATCACATCAGTCACCATCTCACAGTAAAGTTCATTTTAGCCTGCTTCTTCCATAGTTTTGAGTTCTTCACTAGCAGCAAATCTATGTAGAGATTTGCAAATAGATCATACGTAGAAAATTGCTGTCAAAATCTGAAAATACACATATCATTAAGACGGATGTACTTGGAACCAAAGACAGCTCTAGAAAAGTTATGGCTTGAACTTTTGTCCATTGAATGAAACATGTTTAATTGTTTTAAGCTAGTTTGTTGTGGAATGTTTTCATAACCTGAGACATAACATATGCTGCACATTATTTGTTTTGTGCAAGTGACTTTTAAAGTAACTCTCATAATTTCAATATCATGGCTGCATGTCTGAAACTTGCCAGGAGAGCAGTTATAATCATAAAGTTTGTAAGAATTCTATTTGTTCTAAGAAGTGTGATATCTTTCTGGTCCGTATCATTGTTGTGATCAATCGTGCTTCAAGATACTATGATGACTCATCCACTGGCAAGAGTTACTACAAAAAGACAAACCTGTATTTCTAGATTTCTATTCCTTTTTGACTAATTGCAAAAGCTACAAACGAACTGATTTGAGGACTCTTAGCATCTCTGGTTTTCATTTATCTCAGTAAGACTTCTTTGATTTCAGTCACGGATGAATATGATCAACACTTCAGCAAAACAGAATTCCTCACCATCCTGGTCTTCAAAATACTGTGAGATTGCCAGCTATCTGATGAGGACTTAATTGTTCAACAAAGTTGTAGAGTTTTGAAGTTCTTAGAAGAAAGGCACTGTGTATGGATAAAGTATTACCATTATCTCACTGGACTAAAGACCCACTCTGTTTGTTGCAAAGTCAGTCTGACAAAAGTCAATGCCATCCCTTCTTCTGATCTGAATATTTAGCTGAAATTCATGGTTCTGAAAGCTATCTCTTTTTGTTGGAGACAGTGGTGACTGAATATCTTTGAAGCAAGGCTATTCATTTGCAAAGAAGATATTTACTCCTAAGGAGAAATCAAATAATAAGGCAGAAGTTCTTTGCTCAGAGCTGCAGGTTTCTTTTGATGAGCACTCAGCATAAAAGCATCCTTCAACATGTGTTTTCAGGGCCATGGCAGGCACCAGTGTTTTTCAGGGCAGAGTTTTCCAGAATCTTGCTACAGAGGACTGGAAGGAGGCTCCAGAGCCTCTTACACTGAGAACATATTAAATACCCTGAGATCCTCAATAGATGCCTTTCTGCTTTCTACATTCACACCTCTGAGAACAGTTTGCACAGTATTTGTATGCATCTTCTTGTGGTAACCCACGTGGGAAATCAGAAAAAAATCTTCACATCCAATTAAGTGGATTTTTTTTCAAATTGTTTCCTTGGTGTAGACCAGAGTACGCAGAATAATTTATTTCCTGTTCTCTTTATTAAAAACATTTATACATTTAAGTACCTTTTTCATGTTTTGCTCTTACTTATCTAGACTAAACAAATCTAGTTCCTCAATAGCATTTAGCATTTTCTTCCAGGGATGTTTCTCAATCCTCAGGACAGTCTTGCTCTGGTCAGCCCTCTCTAGCTTCCTCAAACCATGGTGACCTAAAGTGGGGGTCAGGTTCCCCATGTCATTTGAGCACTTTGTCTGCAGAACCAGAAGCTTTACAGGCAATAAACCAAATCTGCACACAGACACTTGGGTAGGTTTGTATCACCATGCATCTGTTCTAGGCCCCATGCAGGTATTGGAAATCATTGGAGACAGCTGCTGCTCATCCCACCCTGGTTTCAGAAAGGCAAACCCCAACTGATTGAATTATCAAGAAAATGCTGCTACTCATTTGAGTTGCAAATCTCTGCTACCTGTTTGCCTGTTTTCACTTCCACAGATTTTGGGGTAACTCTTGTAGCCTTAACTTCTGTACCGATTTCACGTATTTTAAAGAGTTGGCAGTTCTGTCTGGGAGAAAGGACGACAAATTACATGTTTTAAGGGAAAAGTAAAATTAAAAGCAACAGTCTCCTGAATGCCTTCTGTGCTGTTTCAGCTTGTCCTACAATGAGCTTGCTTAGCTGGTACAAAGGCTGGGTGCCTTTCCCACAGTTACAGGGGAAATACCATCAGAGAAGTGCTGTAAGTACCATGTCAAGTGTGTAGGCATGATCTTATGAGGAGGCTTATTTGTTTTCTGTCCTGTTCACTGAAGGTCAACAATGTTGTGTCTTGAAGGGCTGAATGAAGGTGCCTGTGGCCAAACTTACAGTCTGTCAAAAGAGTTTACATTTTAAAGTAGCTTGATACAACATGATGCTTAAATAACAGATAATAGGGAGTTACACAGCCTGGAAGCTTTCATGTGATTCTAAATCAGATTTTGTTTCTTTTTGGTGCTTTGGTGAGGTGTTGAGGGCTGTGATAGAGAAGGTGTAGCACACATGGAGCTGCATGGCATGGTTCTCCTCGCATTCAGGCTGTCAGGGACAAACAATGGTAGTGCAACAAAGACAGACTGTATTGTCATGGTGGTGCCCCCTGCACCCACCAAAACTCATATTTATGGGTGGCATTTATAGTAGATCAGGCATACAGCTTTAATCCCAGCTGCCGTGCTGTTATCAGTCATTGCATCCCAGTGGAGAGGAATGGGGAGAAGCTGAAATGAACCTCTTAGTAAAACATGAAAACTGTCTTGCAGGTCTGAAATGGAAGAAACTCCAAGCTTTGTTGATACAACCATAACTAACTTTGAACAAGTGTGTGACATCTCAGCTGTTCTCAAGCCATTACTGGAGCTGGAAGAGCAGCTAGGAGGCTGTCTTTTGTCTTTTAAATTAGAAAAAAAAAAATTTAGAAATGCATATTTTTCTCAGTATGTTACTGGCACTCAAATGTAACTGTGTGTCCATTTCCTGTTTTCCAGATAAACACTAATGTGCTACTTGCATCTTTTCTTAAAAATTAAAGGAGGGCATCATAAAACTGAGCTGCTACTTTGTCACCAAAATATACATAAGGTTTTTATTTTCTGAACATAAATGTGAAGATAAGAGATAGGAGATTTTGGTCAAAACCTGGTGAACTTTTGGACTTTTATTGGACTATCTGGTTAAAAAAGAAAAATCTGATGAGAGAAATTGTTGTTGAATCAGTTTAAGCACTTCTGGCACTGTCAGAATCTTGGACCATGAATCTAGGTTCAGTTCCATTAGCTAGTTCCATTAGTTAGTTCCCTAGCGTTTCTTTGTTAATTTGATTGGCATCTGATTTACATTATTGTGAGATCAAAATCAATTTATTTATCTTTGAGAAACAGAATTGTCATTACAGAAAATACAGAATTGTATTTGTTAAAACTACTCTATGCTTTGTTATGAATACAAGGGAATGTAACAGGTTTCTGCAGGTGTTTCTGAAGAGTTAGCAGAATATTCCTTCTCCCATGCTCAGAAGGAATTGACTTAATCATGGTGCGTGGGTCTCCCAGCTGCTGCAGGACATTTAATATGCTCGGAAAGGTGTCTGTTCCGCGGTGAAAGCCAAGTTTGCTTTTACAGTCAGTACCTATAATGCAGTGGAAGAGAGTTAATAACCATTTCATTAGCGCTGCAGAAACCTTTTGCACCTCTCCAGGGAAGAAACAACTCTTTCTTCTGTGAGTGGCTGAAGTGTTACCGTTGGAAGTTTTCACTCTTGGGATCCAAACGCTTGCTCACATTCATAACCTGTGCCACCCAATTGGTCTCCAGAGAAGCAAAAGTAGGTTGACGAGCTGGATTTGGGTTTGCAATTGTTCCTCGTTTTGTTTAAGATTTGAAGGCTGTAGATACGTACAATACTCAAACAAGGAAAATCGTTATTTAATGGGAGCAGTGGGAACTATGAAGCCTTAAGGAAAACCTTAGAAAGGGTCATACACAGACTCTCTAGGACGGTGCAGGGTTGGGCAAGGTCAGGTACCTCATCCGTATGTGTGGGGACTCTGCCTCTCTCACTTCTAAACATGAAGGTCTGCATACTGACACCATTCCTCCTGCTATACCTACAGATGTAGGTAGAAATGATTAGCTTGAGAAAAAAGTGTTTTCTGTTACAGAAAGTGAAGTGATTTAGTACAGTGTTTTCTCTACGCTGTAATGCTCTAGTCCATGTACAGAATGTCAGTGTATTTGGGAGCCTTTACTTGATATTGTTAGCTTGCTTGTGCTTCGTTCAGAGGAAGCAAAGACTCAAAGGTCAATGATGGGTGGTTCTGAAAAACCAAGTGGTGACTCTGTCTTCCACAAATCACAGAACAATAGGGATTGGAAGGGGTCTCTGGAGATCTTCTAGTCCAAGCCCCTGCTAAAGCAAGCTCTTCCATTTGAGTTTTTTCACAAGCTCCTTGCTTACCCATATGGGTCTCCTGCTACCTTTGCCTGATTTCTTACTCTTACGGATACACCAATCTTGAGCTTGGAAAAAGTGGTGCTTAACTGTCAACCAACTCTCCTGTGCCACCAATGCTTTAACCCATGGGATATGTCCAAGTAAGTCCTTGAAAAGGTCAAATTTGGCTTCCTGAAGCCCAGGGTTGCAGTTGTACTTATAACCTCATTTGTAGAGAGAGGAATCACACACAGTCCATGCCTTTTTAAGTACTTCCCACATTGTCTTACAGGTTTGTTTTTTTTTCATTCATTCTTCACCCCTTTCTCTATAAGAATTTCATTTCAACATTATGAAAAAGACTTACTAGTTTATGTTTATAATATTTTTTTTCAAATGTTCTTTGATCTGAGACAAAATTTGATTGAATTATTGCTGTGGCTTAGGCAGCAGAGAGGATACAGACATATGGAAGAGGGGAAGAGGCATGCAGAATTTCCAAATCTGTTTATCCACAGTAAGGACCTTTTATTTGTAATTTGGGACTAGAGCAAACAAGATCTTTTTCAAAGCTCTAAGGACTTTAGGAGATGGCAATGTAAGCAAGCAACTGTACAGTAAATTTGTGTGCAGTTTTCAACACCACTACCAAGGCATATTTCTTCCCAGTAAAGACACTGAGAAATGAGGTTGACTAGCATCTGTAAGAATCAAGTCACTTGGTCTAAATGTCTTATTATTTTAATTTAGGGCTTTGTTTAGGGGGTTTAATACATAGCTTTTGGTTCCCAATTTGGTCTATAAATCTACAGCAAATGCTAGATTTTACTGGCAGTAATTTCATCTAGAAACCCTAGTGTCATTTTTTTCTGATTCACATCAGAAAATATACTCCTGATCCACTGCAGCACAAAGACTATGGAGCTCAGCAGTGTTTCTGTACCCCATAAATCAGAGATGTTCAGGATAACCACGCGTCAGAGCAGAGGCTCATGCAGCCACATATAGGCTCCGGGTTGCCTTTGAGCCTGTATAGCACACTCCATTAACTGTGCAATCTGGAAAACAAGGGTTCCTAGTCAAAATTAGCTGAAATGTTGCTGGTCATTGGACTGTGGTTCCTATCTGAATATTCCTTTAAAAGAAAAAAAGAACAAAACTATTCCTTTTTCTTTGCTTTTGTTTTTACTTTCCTGCATTTTTTCCCCATATTTTCAATTCAGAAGCTGAAGGTCTGGAAAAAGGAGGATTGGGTTTTATTCCTGCTTCTTTCACTGCTTCACTCTCTTGCCTCTTCTTACTCCACTGAACTAAAACTAGGACTTAGATTTATTCACAGTTACCTATGGTTAGGAATTTCTGTAAGTTATCCAATGTCCTGAAATTACTCTACAATTCTCAGCCCTAGAATATGGGGGCTCATCTATTTCCCAGAAAACTGTGAGACTCCTTAATAATTAGCAAGATACTTTGTGATTAAAAGTGGATGTTCCCTAGATATCTTTTGTTGATTAAATGGAGGAACATATGGTGGAAATGAAGAAATTTTTGAGTGAGGTCAGTGATATCCAACATGCTTTGCAGATTGTCGTTCAAGGCTAAATAGTGAAACTGCATTATACAACATGCACAGGCAGTTCTGTAAACCATGGTCCCCTTTAAAAACATTCAAGTAGAAAAAGCTGACACAACCAGGCTCAAAATCACATTTAAATAAGTGGATGGAAAAGATAAAAGACTTAATTCAGCTTTCACCATGGTGGAGATTTTATCCAGTTCTACCTCTGCCCCTTCTTCTGTCCTCATTCCCAGTGTTTTTGAACTCTGCCTGCAATGCATTTCAGTGCTTGCCAAGATATCTCTAACTAAGGGTGAGTTAATGAGAACATCTGGCCAGGAATGAGTGATGATGCTCTATGACCCACCCACTGAGCACATCTGGTAGTCGTGGCCATGGATGGGGAACCTTACCAAGCACTACATCTTCTGCAGGAGGGGTTTTTGTCATCTGTGGCTGGGTAAATTGAAAATTCCCAAATCCTATTGGTTATAGAAAGGGGCTTTCATGTGAATGTGAAAATGTCTATAAATAGTTGTACACACACACGTACATGCATTTACACTTTTTTATATAATTACAGTATACTTTTAATGAGTAAGAATGTGGGCTGCCTAAAAACTGTCTTTATAGATAATTAGTCCCAAAGGTCTTAAACTGGTTAACCATCAAGGCATACTGCAAAAGACCTCTCTTTGGTAAGGGCTTTTTGAAGGAGCTGAATGTACAATTTCTCTGGAGAGAGGAGAGGATGAAAAGAGTTTATGTGCTTGGTTGACATAGCTCCTTTTTGATATGATTATTTTAAAACTGACATTATTTTTGTCCTTCTAATGATGAATTAAAGCGCCCAGACACTTCTGCATGCATCTTGTTATATTACTGATATAAAAATCAATATATAAAATGCTCTGCTCTTGTTTTTCTTTGAAATCTTGCTAGTTTAAAAAAAAAAAAAAAAAAAGATGGATTTTTCAGACAGCACAATGAATCATCAGTGAAGTGAAAACACTGGGCAAATTCTCTTTTGTTTAAGAGAATGGCCTGTACACAGTTCAGGCCAGCACATTTTTCATGGGATGCAAGGGAGCAGTTCAAAGAATTGGCAAGGAGCAGGTCCTGCATATTCATGAGGCTGGGCAAGGAGGTGAAGGTACAGGAGAAGGCAGAAAAGCAATGTGAGGATAGAGTGGAATGTGGAGTGAGTTACCACGGTATCCTATTTTACTGCTGTTTGACGTAAAGCTCCTTTGCTTTTACACAACCACTGGAATTGAATTGAAGCAGTGCAGGGAATAAATAATGAATGTGTCTTTTACATGCTAACAGAGGAGAATCTGCACCTCATCACAGAGATAATGTGCCCCTCTGTTCTCCCCCCAGTCTCCAGCCTACGTTCCAGAAGTCAGTCAAGATCTTATCCAACAGACAGAGGAAAAACTTGAAAACAGTCCCTGCAAAGAGCTATTCTCTCACTGTACAAAGTAAGTATAACTTGATATCCAAAGACCACACGGCTGCAGTCAGCAGCTTGTAAAGACTGTCAGGTAAAGAGAGAAATTTCGATTTGAAATCAGGGCATGTAGCTTCAGCTTACGTTCGTAATCTTAGAGGCATAACTGACAAGCAGTGAAGTCATTTCATCTCAACAAAATATAATAAATATTTCCATGCCATTATATACGCTACACACAAGCACTTAGTGTTTTAGGTATTTGACAGAGCGTTCTAGCCAAGTGAACCAGCCATGGATTTCATGCTGCGTGAAAAGAGCTACAATGCTAATATATCCAAAGAAAACATCTCTGTTTCAAAGTGAATAAAAATTAAGTGGCTATACAGTCCATTTAGACAGAGGAATGTGCAAACTTGCTCTGCATGGCTTTTCCAGAAAATCTTCAGCAGGAGAATGGGGCTTTTTTAAAGCTTTCTGTCTGTCTGTGGAGTTCAAACGAATGTGCATTATTTCATCCTTTGTCTGGGAAAAGGCTTATCAGGTTTTGTAGTGGCGAGGCAATTTGCACTATTATGTTCTAAAGCTCCAGGTATGCAGTCTGCATTTGCAAATACTGACCTGAGTATGTTCATAGCAGTGATTGTAAACCAATAGAAATATGAAAAGGAGGGATCATCACAAGCTGGCCCATGTGGTTTCTGGCTGAGCACAGTTTGTTTTCCCTGGATGATGTAATGGGGATTTGTAAAATTCGCTCTGCTGTCATTCATTGTTTTGACTCATTTCATTGACCTTTTCTGTTTCCAGTTATTCTTTGCATTGGTAGGAGATGTGGGTTATTTCTGGCCTTCTCTTATAACATAACTAGTTTACTTGCATTGGCCCAGTGTCCATGTTGAGATGCTAGCATAGCTTACACCAGTTGTGTGTGCCAGTCACAATGACAAAGGCAGAGCTGTGCTTGATATAGAAAACCCTGATGTCCGTTTCCATTTCTGAAATCGATTTGAAAGCTGACAGTTTACTGTAAAATGCACTTTGTTGTTGCCAAAGAGGGGAACTAAAAGCAAACAAGTGCTGAAAAGCAGCTATTGTTCTCTGAAATACGTGAAGCTTTTAATTAACTGAATGAAATGGGCTAGTGTTGAGCTCCACTTCATTCGGGCTCTTATTCACAGACAGCCATCCCTTCTTCTGAAGCAAAACTGATAAATTAGCCAGCTTAGAGACTTTGTACATAAATATGCTGATTGTTTTAAGTGGACTGAAATGAGCTCAAAAGGAAGTTTTAAAAATTTGCTGTTGGCATTTACTAAACGTACAGAATAATGTTAATTTTGGAAGTGCTCACAGCCAGACTGAAAAAGGGAGCATGCACACAAATATGAAACTTAGTCCTGTTGGAGTAGGAATGGGGATGAATTTCAGACAAGTTGTTCTAGATAAGATCAGTCTGCAGAAGAAATGTGTGTATAGCTGTAATGTGCTGTTTCGATCTTCAGTATTTTGACTTTTTTTCTCCTGCCTTCCCCCAGTTTCCCCAATAATTTTCAGTTTGAATTTGAAAATTTGTTAAAACTCATTAAGGCTAGGTGATCTTTTTTTGTTTTTATTTGTAAACTTGAATTTTCATAAAAAATTCAAACAGCTGAGAAATTCCAAAAACGGAGGAATAGCAGTTTGTAAATGGAAGGGATCTGAGCTGAGGAGGTGCATTATTCTTCCTGAATTGTTTGCTCAAGTCTAGAACCACTCAAGGATGAGACACAGTTTATCAATTTGCAAACCAGAATAGTTCTTCAGAGAGGATTTCATCCTCCAGCAAAAGCCAGAGAAATGTCTATATGCACTTATGTATCGGCACCACTGCCAGCAGAGGCAAATGCAGATGCGGTAGCCTCAGTAGTCCAGGAACCAAAACTGCCAGGTCAGCATCCTCCACTGAGCAGCATGACAGCCTCCATCTCAGCAGCTCTTCCAGCTCAGCCTCAGTTTTCTTAGCTCTAAACCTTTGGCCTTCCTTAGGGAATGTCTGTTGGCCTCTGGCTGCTTGTTGTCTGTTGTAAGTAACATTTTTATTGGTAACATTTGCAGATTGTCCTTTCCATAAAGACTTAGCTGTCATAATGTGAGGACCCAATTCTTTTTATTGATCCAGAAACAAATTCATATCCTTATTCAGACTCTCTTTCCTCTGTTTTACTCTGTGAGGCACATTGCTATTAGGAAAAAGCCTTTGACTTTAATCAGTTATCAGTTCTTCTGTACAGCAGGAGTTGAAACAGATTTTATTTTTTTGCTCAAAACAATGCCCCTAATGTTCTCTTTTGAACAAAAATGGGCTTCATCCAGAAATTTTTAACCCAGATGTCAATATCTCCCAAAGTTTAGGAGCTCTACTGCTGTGGGTGTTGTATTAAGACGGTCTAAGTTTACTTAGAAAAGCAAATATACTTGTTGTTTAGTGTCTAACAGCCTTTGTAAAAATCCATTTAAGCCAGTGGGAGAATCCTTGTTAATTTTCAGCAAGCATAACAAGTATATATTACTAGGCAGCTGGTATTAGGTCTTCTGTTACAAAACACAATAAGCATGTCACTTTGTTCCTAGGTTGAAACCACGAGTAAAATAAAGTAGCAATTAAGTAGATGTCAAATGTCCTTATCATTCAAGAAGCCTGGATTTTCTCCTCTTGTTTCGTTTCTCTTTTGCTCCAAGTTCAGGATTTTAAAATGTTTATATATCCTTTTCATCTGAGATAGATCTGTCCTTGACCACCTCAGTGGGGAACCATTCCAAGAATACCTGAACAGTATGTACTTTGACAGATTTCTCCAGTGGAAGTGGTTGGAAAGGTAAGTGTCACAATTTATTTTTTTAAATAAAAATGAATACAAAATATTTATTTCAATTTCCATGGGAAGCCTGTAGAATATAATCTCAATCAGCAGCTGAGGTGGTACCGGTTTACTCTTTTGCTTTCGAGGTAAATAGTTTGGCCTTCCTTCAGCATTACTAGTGTCTCCTCCCAATATCTGCCATTTATGGCCTTCTCTGTGCAGCAATTGTCTACTTCTTTCCACTGTTGTCATTTGAAAAGATTCATCAAGACTCATTCCCCATTTCCCTGAGCTATACTCCAGGGAAATTCTCCCAGAGAGGTCCAGGAAGGCTTTTCTAATTTTAGCATTTGCCTGCAGCTGTTCATTGTTAGAAGGTTCAAGATGAAGTAATGGGTTAGCCACAGGAAGATGCCACATAGAAAAGTCATTGTTATGCTGGCATTGGATTCAGTTTAAACAAAAACTGTGTCTCAAGATGTGATCATCCAACAACTTGTGTCTGGGTTATGTATAATCCTTGATCCTTGAGGTCCCTTCCAACCCTAGCCATTCTATGATTCTCCTGCAAGCAGCTTGGGCACCTTCTTTACCGAGCATGCTTGTGCATGCCTGGTGAACAGGACAAAACTTATAGCCCATAAAAAATAGGAATCCTCTGTGGCCAATTTCTTTGTGGGCCCTGCCAGAGTGAGCTATTTGTGGCACAGCAAAAGGGCATGTTGCGCTTGTTTATGACCTACCCTCATGCATCTATACAGCTAAATGTAAGCTACACATCCAATCTCTGGCTTTTCCATTTGCAAACAGTGTGCCCAAGAAAGACTGAAACAGATGCTGCTTGCTAGGGAAGCAAATAATAAAAGAGAAATCCCTCCCAGAACACCAGGGAGCCTGTTTTGGCTTCTAAAGCTACAGTGCTCTGCCATTTAATGGTACTAAGTATGATAGGCATATTAGGTATGTCTAAAACACGTTCAACATTTGTTGTCTTTCTGCTTAGCTGAATATAGTGACTATTTGTCTAAACCAGTTATCGCAATTATGAAAACACTGTAAAACAGACAAAAATGCAGCATGTAGGTCCTCACACCATATTTATTGGCTAGACCTCTAAGGACACATTTAATAACCAAGCAGCCTTAGTTGTTATTTATTTGCAGGGAAGGGACCTTTGCCTCTTCCATGCTGGAGAGTGCTGTAGCAGATGAACACTGCTGGGTAACAATGACCTTGAGTTGAGAGAAGCACCAGTTTCCACAAATGGCATTAATTACGGCAGATCAGTCAGGGCCAGACCCTTGAGTGGTGTGTATAAGCGTAAGGGCGCAGGGATTAAAGGAGCTGTGCCAGTAACTCTCCCTGGAAAGTTACAAAGCTGCTGCACAAGAGGGAAGGGAAGTGGTGGACAGAGGGGAGAGCCGTTTCATGCCAAGACATGCTCCACATGCCATCTCGACTGAATCCAGAATTTACCCTTCCATTTCAGTTGAAAAACATCAGATGATTCATCTCTAGCCAGGCTATTTCCTAGCCATTTTCTCATTTAGGATAAGGAATTTTCTCAAATACTTTGAGGATTTTTTTTCCATTATCCCAGCAAATGTGAGAAGCTATTGGCCGTGCCTATCCAGCTTAAGAAGCCGGGAGAACTGTTTTTTTTAGGATTAGCAAAGAGATGTTAGTGATTGGAATCTGCTGGCTCAAACAGAGAGTCACACAGTCCATTTACTCCAGGGACATCGCTGAGCACGTAGTTATCACTGCTAATTGTTGCTTTTAACCCCAATAACATTCTCAGTGTCTTCTTAGAAGCCTGAAAATAGCATCTTCTACTTTTGGCCATTTGCATGCTTTTCTTCACCTACTTATAAAAAACAATAACAAACATAAATGAAACAATTTACTTTAATGTTTATTCTTTATTGTCATCGACCCCATCACTGGCGCTGCTAGAACAGCCACGTTATTGTGCTCCCTCTGCCGGCTGGCTGCCCGCCAAAGGAAAACAAAGCTCCTATGAATGTTTATATTGATGGCCAATGTAATTTTAAAATTTCAGTGATAGACGGGTGGACACAAAATCAGATGTCTCAGAATCCAGAGTACCTTCTCTGTCACACTGTAAAACTGTGATGATAGCGAACGTGGTGGAAGTAAGATTTAGAGCTGCAGCCCTTTAAGTAGAGCAGAGTTTTGTGGGAATCCTGTAAGATCTTGTGGTGGCTGTGTTTGTACAATTACATAGCATGTATTCTCAGAGAGACTTATTTAACCCTTAATTTGGCCTTTAAATTGCTACTGAATATACACACAATTTAACTCACTAGAGGGAGAAAAAAAAAAAGAAGAGTCTGTTAATTTGCTTAAAAAATGGAACCAGGAGACATTCTTGTCAGGTGAATGGTCTCAGCTAATCTGTTTCACATGCCCAGAAGGAAAAAGATGCTTTTCCTCCTTTTTTGCCCAGTGGTGTGGTCTCAAGAGGCAGGTAATTCCGGTTGGGCCGGAAGGGCTCCCAGCCCTGCTTCCTGCTCCTACCCCTCCTGTGAACGGGATCTGAATACTCCATTCCAGTTCCCGGGATTGTTTTTTGCTTGTTTCATATTGATTTCCTGTTTTGCTTAAGGTCAAGAAAGCATAAGAATTTTCATAGTGATTGAATCTTGGATCTCATTTTCTCAACTTGAAGAACGAGCAAAGTAATTAGATGTTAGCCCAGCATTACCCTTAAAAAAACGTACCATGAGATGATCGGCAGAATTCATGTGTTGTTGCAAGCTCTCATGCCTCGTGTCTGCTTAACAAAGGCCAAAGCTATATAATGGAGATTCAGAACTCTCCTCAGTCCTAAGATGCTAGCTGAAATTATACTGATGACTCACTAATGTGTTGTATTTTATTACAGCTTAATATGTTGGAATTGAGAAGTTCAAGCCATACGTAGCATTGAAGTAATGTAATTACATAATTATATATTATATTATACTATATAATTACCTTGAAATAATTTGATTATATAATATTTATCTATTTTGCTTTTCAAAAGTATGCCCTGAAATAAATAAATCACAGAGAGTGCATTAAATGTAGTGTGTCTTTTTTTTTTTCCTTTTCTTCCAGGCAACCAGTAACGAAAAACACGTTTAGGCAGTACAGGGTGCTAGGGAAAGGCGGCTTTGGGGAGGTGAGTGGTTCTGAAAGTTTCTGTTCTGCATGTTTACTGCTTCTCAGGCATTGCAGTTATAGTATCTCAATGAGACAGAGGCTGATTTTCATTAATTGCTGATAGTTTTGGTTAACCTCTCCTGACACAGCAATCTCAAAAGAACACTCTTGAAAATTATTTTGTATTTGACTGTTGCATTCACATTAGAATTAGGGTCACACCCTTATTTGTATTTTACTAATGGCTTGAGGTCACTGCCTAGGCAGCAGAGTCCAAGGAGGCCAAGGCAGGCCTTTGCTGAGCAGATTACCATCTACAGAGACAAAAGGAGGTGGGATGGGAAGCAGGCGGAGGAAAGTGAAATAATTAAACCAATATTACACAGCAGGTTTGGAAACAGCAGTCAGTTCCCCAGCTGCCCCCGCCTAAGCCTTATTCACTGCACCACTGTCTCTAACCTTACAAGGACTAAATCAGATCAGATCAGATTGTGAGGAGCAAAGTGCAACCCAGAAAAAGTGTTATCTTTAACTTACCCAGCAACTGTTCTCTTTAATTCTCAGGTCTGCGCTTGCCAGGTTCGAGCAACAGGGAAGATGTACGCCTGCAAAAGATTAGAGAAGAAGAGAATAAAAAAGAGGAAAGGCGAATCCATGGCACTAAATGAAAAGCAGATTTTAGAAAAAGTCAATAGTCAGTTTGTAGTGAGTATTGAACTCTCTCTAACGTGGCTCTATGCTCACCTGCTGAGCACAGTCTCTTGTTGAATCTGATGCCTCTTCCAACTCCTCGTACAGAAAAGGTGCTATTTTCTGTAGGGAGCCCATCCTTCCACATTTCACCATGCACACTTTCAGAGTCTCACTGTTATCTGTGATCTGTGGGAAATGCACCAAACGATGTGTGTGTTTCTACCATGCGATGCTCTTTCCAGCCTTGACTTGCGTCAGGCTGAGCTATTTTTGTCCTGTGTGATTACCTGAATTCCCAGTGTCTGGGAGAGAGGAGCTTGGAAGAGACTGAAGGAGATTCAACCCAAGTAGATCAGAAGAGACTGGCTAGTAGCAGCACTCAGCCAGTGACATGGAGCAGGTCAGCCTGACTTGGGGCTTTCCTGAGTTCGGCCAGTTCTTGTGTCTAAACACTTGCCTTAGTTAAAAGAACTGCTGTTGTCTCAGCATCTGTTGTGTTCTTTTTACTTATTTTAGGAAACACTGTGAATACAACAGATGGAAAGGTAATCATGTTTGCTTACCTCTGGCAGAAGCAAAGACAATGGCACATATTTAAAAGGGATGTGTAGATTTTGGCTTGTTTGATCATTGTTGGGGCACCGCCAAAGCCTCACAGGGGTAGTGGGGACCTTCCTGCCTCAGTCAGTTTGGCCACCACGGGACTGGGCCTTCCTGGGAACTTACTGTGTTTGTTTGACAGCTATCCAGCAAAACAGTGCAGCTGGAGCTGTAGCTTCCCTTGACTGTTAACATTTCTGTTACTTTGAAGAATCTGAGCATTAAAATTGGGCGTTTCTGGTGATGAGTTGGCTGGATTCAACAGATTAATTCATGAAGTCCTAACAGCTAATTTTTCTATACTTTTAAAATATGTGTTTGTTATTACAATAAGGTCCATATCAATTTCAGGAAACACTTTTTTTTTTTCTTTTTCTAGTGAAAATTGTTAATGAAAAGTTAGTGATTTCTTCTTAGCAGATAAATGAACTGTCACAGCTGTCTTACAAATGTTTTTTTCTAGGTCAATTTAGCTTATGCCTATGAAACAAAGGATGCACTATGTTTAGTTCTGACTATAATGAATGGAGGTGATCTGAAGTTTCATATCTACAACATGGGAAACCCAGGTTTTGAGGAGGAAAGAGCTTTGTTTTATGCTGCAGAGATTCTTTGTGGTTTAGAAGATCTTCACAGAGAAAACACAGTATACAGGTGAGCATTTTTTGTAGTCTTAGGAAGATTTTCCCAGGGAGAAAAGAACTGTGCATTCCCCTCTACCCATTGTGGTGCAATAGAGAAAAGGTACCCCAGTGCTTTGATGAAATTTCTCAGAGCCATTTACAAATACAGTATGATCCAGTAAGGGTGGAAGCAAGCAGTTCCTTCACTGAATACATCGTGTTATACAGATCTAACACAGAGCTCCCCAAATCCGACATCAGCATCCACCAAGACCAAACAAAATTATGAAAGTTCTTTTAAAATGATTGAATTAAGGAATTGAGTTTCTAGTTGATATGAGATGGAGTTCATTCTGTTCAAGTCTCTGTTTTAATCAGTTAGATTATGTTGCATAAGAGCTGTGGTGCATCGGATATGGGAAAAAAAACCACCTCTCCTAAAATGGAACATCTTAGGACATTTTAGGGTGAAGGGTGACTTCAGAGAGAGTTTTTGTGGCTCCACGGGGATGGTTTTCTTCAGTCAACAGTCAGTGTAGTTGTAAACACCATTTAATATTTGTATTTGCTATCCTAGCTTGTGAAATCATTACAGCCAGCAGTCACAGCAGAAGAGGTACTGTAAATTGATGACAGCACCCAAGGACAACGATTAATAGATAATAGTATGGGTTTTGATTTTTTTGGAAAAACAAAGCCATGCTTTAAATCATTGATATGCCCATGTATAATAAGCACTGTGCATATGCTTGTATACAGAGAAATTAGAATATTGTTCTTTGGACCAATTCTCTGAGAAGTTGCCACTCTGTTGCCTTGTTGTTTTTGCTATCTCGCATAAGGAGAGCAGGCACAGATAATACACTGATTTACATGGCACTGTCCCAGAAGATTTTTTCAAGGAAAAAAATGGAATTAAGTGTTTAAAGTAAATTGAAAAAAAACAGATCTTAGCCGACGTGTCTGGCCTTCTTTTTCTTTAAAATATACCCTACACATTCAGAAAAGTTTTTAGGAAGTGCTAGAGTTTTTCTTTAAGAAAAAAAAAAACAACCTTAAATCACATATCATAAGATTTCATCTTATTGATGAAAAGGACAGATAAATTCATAATGTGGTAAAATACCATGCTAATGCCACTTTCTAATAAACAAAATTATATGTGGTCTACCAAAATGCTATGGGCTTGGAGAAAAATGGCATCCTACCTCCTTAAGCAGTTGTTTCACATTACTCTTAAAAGAGCTGCTAGTTCACACTTTGGATGGCACATTCATTTTGATGATTAATGATAGATATCTTTGCAGGTGGCATTTTTGGGTAGCATTTCAGAAGCATCTGCAGAGACCCCTAATTTGTAATACTGCAAAGTGTTTTGGGACCTGTGAGAAGTGCTATACAGGTCAAAAAAAATTAGCAACTACATGCTACAGCTTTCTCAAGGTTAATAATTCATAGCAAAACACTTATTCCTCAGACTTAATTTCATTTTCTGTGAACAAAATGCTTCTGAGTAAATCACAGCATTCCAAAATAACCTCCCCATCTCCCGGACCAGTGACGCATGCTGTGGATGTGACCCGAGAGAACAACCAGGCCCTGTTTCAGGATCAGAGTCAGATGAAAAATCAGAATTCCCTTGCCAAACGAGGAGCTTACGTTACATTTCTTAACTGCATCATGTTAGTAAAGGTCAACGGGTTGACTTTTCATGGAAAGCAGACAAGAAAACCTTCTGGTTCTCCTCGAATTATTTATATATAACTATATATATTACAGCAGTGCCTGCAAGCTCCAATCTGAATCAAGATCATATTGTCCTAGCATTACACAAATATACAGCAAAGCCTTGTCCAACATGATTAATTGTGTTGTTTATGCTGTCCCACAGAGCAGAACAACGTACCATAGCCTTTCCGCGTGGGCACAGTGCCAGCAGTTTGTGTTCCAGTATGTTTAGGCAAGGCGAGCTTAGGTTTCTGAAGCTGTACCGTTGGGAAGTATCCTTGCATACAACATATAACACAGAGGAGTTTGAATTCTTCTAGACATTTCAGTACAAAAATCACATTCCTCTTTGACACTTTCAAGAGTTAGCCATGCTAAGGGAGCTGTCCTTGATCCTGAAGAACTGGAGATCTGAAAACAGAAGTGACAACTGATGTCTTCGGGAAAGGAAGGATTGCCTTAATTGCCCTAAATCACAAAGGACTGTAAAGGCTGCACTGCTGTTCTCAGAGTCTTCATGGAGTCTCTCATTTTCTCAGTCAAAGAAAACCTATTTTCTTAACTAGCATGCAGCATTCTTTTCATTTAGCTACAGCTTTAGATGGCACTAATAACAGCTGGAGCAGAAGATGAAGTGACTAATGAAGTCTAAGTTCTTCAAGAAGATAGTTCTGAAGGGTTTCAGAATACATTTTAGAAAGTAGCTGCGAAATGCCCTTGTCCATGTTGCTTCAGTACTGAAATACTGCTGATAGGCAGGGAAAGCCCACAGTGATATGTTAAAGAAAATCACAGATTATCCTCTGAATTCAGCTGCCCTTCACATATTTCAGTATTGTTTCCTTGGCAAGTAAGCTTGGTACCATTGGGCACCCAGTGAAATTTATCTTGAGAGGTCAAGAGGGTCTGAAGCTAGCAAGAAGAGGAAACTGTTCACAGCATTCTGTGTTCTTGCCTGAAAAAATAAATAAAAACAAGATCAGTTTTGAAATGCCACTTTCAGCATTATCAAAACTATCGAACACTGCTCTCCATCAGAGGAAAACTCAAGGCACTGAAGCAGCACAGTTTGAAAGGCAGGGAGGACTCCTGCCCAGCCTCGGTGCATTGCACAGCTCTCGTGTTGTGTGAGTTTCTCTTTGCTCTTTGAAAAGAACTGTGTCTTGCTGGGAAGCTAAGAGAATCAAGCTGCTTCACAAATGCAAGGAGGCCTTAAAAAAATTAAGAGACCAAGCACTTCTTGGATTTGGACTAGACTAACAGTGGTAGGAGTCAAACATGTAAAAGACAGGGCATAAAGCTGTGAACTGCAGCAATGTGCTTCTCCTTGATTTACCCAGATGTGCTGGTGCCTTCTTCAGGCTCCTCCAGCTCCTAGCTGTGCTTCACCCCTGCCATGCCTGGGTCGGGGAGCAGCTGCTGGATTCCTATTTCAAAAGTAGCCCCTTGCTTTCAGGAGTGGCAGAGATGGAGCATTACTGGCATGGGCAGTGTCTAGAAGTAGCACCAGGTGGAATGGGCTTGATGCAGGCAAACCATTTGGAAGAATGACTGCCAATGCTCTGCTGCGTACATGAAAATAGAGGGGTTTTTTCAGAAGTTCTTAACTTGGCTGCATTTGGGATTTTTTTTTTTTTTTCCACAGGAGCAGTAAAAGGCACATCTTTGACATCAGAGTGACCACCTTGCCAGTTTCTCATGGCACTGCTCCAAACCGCAAATGCACCAGAGTTTCACAAATGTTTGCAAGAAGAATTTTGATCTGGGCACAGCACTCCCCTCTGCCCCTCATTTTCCAAACTGGCTGAAACTATTATACCTGTGCACAAGTGTATGTACATTCACGTAGTTGGCCTGAGTCAGATGCCAGGCATAGAAAATTTAGCCCAACAAATCACTTTTTCCATTTTCTTGAGCAAATAAAGTATTTCAAAATTTTTAATATTTTTAACAAAGAGATTTTATAAAAGGATTTGTTACGGAGGTTTAACACCACACAGGACTATAAGGCTTGGTTTACAGGCTTTACTGGTCTAAATGGATGACTCCATTATAGTGGATTGCAAACTAAAAGCTTGGCTTAGTGGAAAAATGTAACTCCAGCTTGGAAAAAGACATATGGTTTCAGTCTCTCTGTGAAGTGAGATGAAGAAAGTTGTACTGGTTTCATGAGTTCCTTACTGTTTGAGTTGACACTCAATTGGTTTATTACTAGTCGTAAATGCACTCAGACACTGTTGTATGCTTATGTTATCAAAACCAGCTTCATCCAAATAACTGCTATCTTTCATTTTCAGAGATTTGAAGCCAGAAAATATCCTGCTAGATGATTATGGTAAGTACCAGAGGTTTACAGAGATTCTTTCACAAGATTGTTTCATAGAATAGATTAAGTTAGTTTCAGGATACATATTGCACAGAGATAAATAATGCTCTGAAGTAAATAAGAGGCTCAGCATATTCTAATACTGCATATTGGGGTGGGCAGAATGCTAGGACTCATGCCGTACAGCAGGGTGTGTTCTAGAGAGTGTGACTCTGCTGGTGGTGCCTGCCTTTTTTCCATTGTTTTTCCATCGTTATTGTTACAAGGCTAACATAAAACAAACAACACTGTGATTTCTAAATCTGTGCTCCCCACTCCATTTCAAAAGTACTTTTATCCTTTACTGAGCCAACTCTCATTTTACACAAAGCCAGGTACCCATTTGTTGCTGAGGGCAGTGATAATCAGATCTTATGCTGAATTATAGACCAGATGTAACCCCTTCAGCCATCAAAGAGTTTCAGAACTATGTCAGCCCATCCATCCACTGTGATCAATTCAAGATACTTCCCCGCAGTGTGCTACCCATTGTCTTTTTCTGGTTTGTTTTAAAGTATATAATGCAATCCACTCTAGTCCATAGCCCCACTGTTAAACTTTCACTGCATTATATCACACTCAGTAATTCCTTTTATTTTCAATGAAACTGCTCCAATTCTTGTGTGTTCATTTCCTTAACAGTAAATTGCAAGAATATTGTAATGACAGCAGTTGTGTTTCTGAGCTAATTTGGAGTCATATTATTATATCTGTTTTTGTGTTGTTTTGTTTCGTTTTTCCCATACAGGCCATATTAGAATATCGGATTTGGGTCTAGCTGTTAAAATCCCTGAGGGTGAATCGATCCGTGGAAGGGTAGGAACAGTAGGGTATATGGGTAAGTCTTCAGCAGCTCATCTTCTTGACATTTCACTAAGATTACTTAAGCTTTGTAGGCTTAAGAAAAAGAATTTTAAAACATTGCACTCAGCTGAGTCCAGTTCTGTGCAGCAAGCCTCCAAAAATATTCTAGAGGAAATCAGGAGTCAGAAAAAGGCTGGAGCATAGTAGCTCTTAAAGAGACTGGTCTATATTCCTAAACCAGCAAGGATTATTTAAAAAGAACATACAACAGCAGGGATTCTAATGTTTTTAGCACAGATTTATTTTAGTAGTGTTATGTGCTTAAAAGAAAGAAAATGTTTCTTTCTCACTGCTACTTTGCATAGTAGTTAAAATATATATGTTTATGATAAAGTTGGTAAATTCATGCATCTGTTTTGCTGTTTGGACAGGGGAGGCTACAGAAAAGAAGAGTAAAGATTTGTACATTAATTTAAAAAAAAAAAAAACAACAAAAAAACACTCTCCCTAATTGAACTCGATCTGTTTTTGGAAATGAATGTAATTATTTTCATGCATTCTGTGGGTGAGCATACTTTGTGGAATAAAATTTGCGTACATTTATTCAACTAAATAGAAACTAACTGATATGAGTCACAGTTATATCATATCAAGACTAATGAAAGCAAGCGTATCAGCTGTCATTTCTAAGTTTTGTTATCTCAGTGTGAGTCTGTGTACACACTAAGACTCTATCTCTGTTTGTAACTATGTACAGAAGGTGAGGACGCCTGCAAGGAAGTGACTATATGCCCAAGACACATTGGATGTTTGCAACACAAAAGAAATGTATTTGTTTTTAAAAGGAGGGAACGATAAGTTATAAATTGAGTGAAAAGACAGGATTTGCTTTTGGGTAAATGTCACTGTCATTTACAGGATGTGTGCTTGTACGTTATTTCTTTCTTAAATGGATAAGCCTGGAAGCACTCTTAAGATTGACCCACCCTCCCCTTATTTTTTAAATTGGTTTGGCTTGGTAGAAAACTCAGAAGAGAGTGTGAACATGGCACATGGTATGACATGTTGAGAAAAGAACATGGCATGTAACATGCTGCATTTTCTGTAATTCAGTCACTAGAAATCATGAGGTATTTTAATATTCTACCTACTGTTCTCTCTTCCCACCAATATCAAACATTGTCATAAGGGACATCTTTCTCTTCCACAGCCCCAGAAGTGTTGAACAACCAGAGATACACACTCAGCCCTGACTACTGGGGACTGGGCTGTCTCATTTATGAAATGATTGCTGGGCAATCACCATTTCGTGGAAGGAAAGAGAAGGTGAAGAGAGAAGAAGTGGACAGAAGAGTTCTGGAGACTGAGGAGGTGTACTCCCATAAGTTTTCTGAGGAGGCCAAGTCCATCTGTAAAATGGTAAGGGGCTTAAAGGCACAGCGCGGCAGCTTCGTTGGGAAGCTGTATCTGACATAGTCTCAGCGGTGATGTGGTACTGTAGAGAGCCTGCAGAGACAAGCAGTAATCAAGCTCATCTGTTGATGGGATGACTGCATTCTTTATTCATTCAAATTGTGTTTATTTGGGATTTCTTCTCCATGAGATTCATCACGGTCATCTTGAGTCCTCCCCGAAGTTTTATGGCCAAGGGAGCGGTATCTATTCTCACGAGACTTTGAACGTTAGTTTGTACTCAAGAATGCATTTCTGTGTTTTATAATATCACAGAAAAAAATAAAAAGGACTTGATGATGCAAGACTTTCAGTGTCTTCTGCAAGGAACTGAAAACCCCATGCTTCCATTGTGTTTGGTTGGGAGCTGGGGGTAAGCAGGACAAAGATTATGCAATGAAATTATTATGACACTCATATGTCCCACCCCATCTCACTAACTTTGTTAGCAGCTTTTCCCCAGGGTGCCAAAGCATCCGGCTTTTTTTAATACTGTTGAGCTGTCCTTTAAAATGTTTTCTCACCCTTTCAGCTGGGAGTCGTTTTCATAGCACAATAGCCATGTCTGACAATGGAAATCCTCAAACCCTCTGAGAAATCTCAAAGCTGTGCCTGAATTTATCAATGTCTTGTCGACATCCATCTTTAGAAGGCTGAATTGTAACTTGGAAAGGGATGTGGCCTTTTTCTTGATTTGTTTGTTAAAGAGTGAAGTCTCCTTTGGAGACAGTGACATATCTATGTAAACTGGTAGAGAAAGAATGAAGGGAAAGAAAGATCAACAAATAGGTAGTGAGTGTTGCAGCAATATCTTGTGCAATAGGCAGGCAAACAACATATCAACAACATTCTGGTTGTCTGGCTTCACGAAAAGACACTGAATTCTCCTTGCAAAGTAATAATGGTAGCATTGCCAAGTATTATGTGCCTGGAAGTCATTAACTCACAGTGCACCAACACATTGCTGAATCCCCAGGATAGCAATTAACTGACATCACTCTTGATAGATACTTCAGGCCTTACACTGCCCTTAAACCACAATTCAGAGCCTCCAGTGAAGTTAGAGTGAAAGGATCTAGGACAGCCACAGGATCATACAGACCATTTCATGTGCTCAAAAAGTCTGCCATCTTTTCTTTAGAAGCATCTCAGCTCATACTAAGTGAAGAACAGTCTGCTGGAGTGGCAGAGTTTGTGCATTTCCAGGTAATTAGCATGAAATGAAAACGCCATGAAGAAAAAAATGATACTCTCATTTCTTGTTCTGTAGTTAATTTCAGGTATGAAGCATAACAGAATAAAAATATATTTTGCAGAGAAATGACGGAGTTGATAAAAGCTTCAGTGGTGAGAATTCAATGTAGCATTGACAGGAAGGTGCTGAAAATGACTTACTGCTCCCAGGGAAATAGACAATGAGAGTCAATATGTTGCAGTGGTCATTTTCATCTTCAGGCCCATAGAACAAACCCATGGTTTCAGGGAACCTCAAAAAATCATCTATTTCATTCCCTTTCCTCAGGGATGCACAAACTGCATGTATGTAAATCACTCCTGACACCTTGGTCATTACTGCTTCACTGTCCAATCCTGTTGCGTTTCTTTAGCTAGTTTGTGCAAACTCTTAATGGATCCAAAAACAATGCTGTTCTTTGTGAGTATTAATGGATTACAATTGCTGTGCCTTAAGAGTGGGAGAGCCTTACTTCTGATACTAAGCATGATGGAACTTGAGGTTTTCCACCCAAAAGTCATTTTGTTCAAGTGATTCTTAAACAATCAATTCAAACGTATTTTCTCAAATTCTTTTTGCTCTTCATATTGAAAACAAGAACTTTGTTGCTTTGTATCAGCAACTTATCAAAGAAACAAAAAAGCCATAATTAAGCTTCCATTATACCTGCAAAACAAAGCATGAAGTTGTAGTACAAAAATCCGACTTAGGATGTCACAAAGATCCAAAATGAAAGGCTTTCTTATAGTGGGCTTTTCAGGCCAAGAGTGAGGAACATGTCTGCACCATGTCCACCGTGTCTCCAGATCTTCTCTTCAGACCTTACTCTATGGTCTGATAGCATTACCATCAGGAAATATATCGTGTTTATTCATTCACTCAAGAAAACCCTTTAGTGTCACATCATGTCAACCTTCCCCTCCTGGATGCTTATGCCCTTTGCATTTTTGCAGGCATATATCATAGCTTCCATTAATCATTATCCATCCAATATTTCCATATTTCATTTTCTAAGTCATTTCCCATAAATCAGCCCTCCTTTTGGACTGAAACAGAGATGAATAATAAATAATTAGGAACAGGGGCAGCTGACTTTCTGGGAAGCTCCCCAACCCATAGTTCCCATATAACATAACGGCTTCATGTTTTGTTTTGTTGGTTTTTTTCCTCTGAAAAAATCCAGTCTTTCTAGGAAATGCTCCCTGTTTGTCATTGTTATGACTTGTACTTCACTGATGTACATGCATGTTTCCCCTGACAAGTGCAGTCTTGCATCCAAGGATGTGACTTGAAGCACATTCAAGTCAACAGTATTGGATGGCCCTTACTGGTCTGCTTTTCTCACTCTGACAGTGTCCTGTTTGTCTACATTTCCTGCAGACTAGCTTTTCTCTTATTTCTTACTCCTACAGCTCCCATTTTAGTCCACAAAAGGGATCTCTGACTGCAAGGTGCAAAGAAAACAGAGCCAGACTGTTCTCAGTGGTGCCCAGTAACAGGAGAAGAGGCAATGGGCACAAACTGAAACACAGGAGACTCCCTCTGAACATCAAGAAATGCTTTATCTCTGTGGAGGTAGTCAGACTCTGGGACAGGTTACCAAAATGGGCTGTGGAGTTTTCAAATTTGAGGACAACCAACACTGGACAGGGCCTTGCACCTGCTCATAGCAACTCTGAGAAGGACCAGAGTTGGACTAGACACCATCCAGAGGTCCCTTCCAAACCTCAGCAGTTTTGTAATTCTGTTTCCTTCCTGAAGCACCTCCCAGCCAAGTGAAAGATGATGGATTCTTTTCTTCATAAAAGTAATCTCTTCTATTTTTCACACACCACCAGAAACACTGTTATCTTTCTGCAACTACTACAGTCTGCTTTCATCCCTCCTCTCTGCTTTTATCCTGGAAGCCAACTTATCCACACATTTTTACACTTTAAAGTTTATTAGTGTTGCCTGAGAATAATTCTTGGCAGAATAACTCACTCTTCAAATGATTATTATTGCTATTGCAAAAGATGATAGCAATGATTAATAAATCTTCTATTGTAAGCCTTTGCAATAAGCTTTACTAGCACTCATGCCTGAGGAAGATTTTACTCTTCTGCTTTGGGCTACACTGGGCTATGATTCTCCTTGGCCTCCTTTTGTTGTTAATGCATTTGTAAAAACACCTTTTGTTATCTTTTACAATGGTGGCCAGATTAATGGTGGCACATCCTAGCAACATCCCTATACTCTTCTCAAGTTCCCTGCTCCTTCTTCCAAAGGTGGTAAATTCTTTTTCCCTCAGTTTCTGTGAAAGCTCCCTGTTCAGTCAGGCTGGTCTTCTTTCACACTGGTTCATCTTAGCACATGTGGGGATGGCCTGCTCCTGCACCTTCAAGAGTCTCTTCTTCAGGAATCTTCCTGGGCACCTTTGCCCTTCAGGACCATCTCCTATGGGACTCTCCAAACCAATTTCCCAAACAGCCCATAGTCTGCCTACTGGAAGGCCAAAGAAGTCAGTTTTGCTGACCCCTCTCCCAACTTCACCAAGAATAGACAGCTCTATCATTTTGTGGGTGCTATGCCCAAGAGGGCTTCTGACCACTGTCTCCCACCAGTCCTTCTCTGTAAACAGCAGGTCTAGAGAGAGCCTCCCCCGCTAGGCTCTCTTACTAGCTGTGTCAGGAAGTTATCTTCCACGTGCTCCAGGAACCTCCTAGATTGTTTCCTCCCCAGTCTCCATGGAGGCAGCAGACATCCCTATGGGAAGAATCAGGTCTGCAAATTGGGCCTTCTGTTCCCCTCAAAAGGGAGTGTCCTATGAACAAAATAAAGTCCTGGAAAAAGTCTCAGACATTGCATAGTTTGAATCCCCAGATGGGATCAAATTTTGATACTTTTACATCACTCGTATCAGAGTTCTTTACATCATGAAAAAGAACTTTAACGTAATTTCACCAAAGCCACTCAGGACTTTTCTTTGAAAGATCTATTCTAGTCAAGTTTGTCTGAAGGCTCGACTAAATCCTTACTTATATATATCCAGTACCATCTGGAGCCTTTATTACCAGGATATAAAGCTCTGCCGCTTGGTATCAACTTCATGCATGATTGGATGACCTAAGCCATCTTCAAATCTGCAGCACAGTGGCTCCATAGGCTTTGGCTGTAAAATTAGACAGAAACTGTGTTTGATTGGATCACTGCATTGCCATCCTGGAAGGGCTTATCATCAGACGGATGTAGTTGCTTTTATTCTGCTCTCTTCATTTTAAATACATACTTTGAAGAGGAATTAAAAAAATAAAAACCACAAAACTCTGTAGAGATGACTCAAAACATACGAGTGTCATCTCCACTTTCTTTTCATGGAGAGATTCCCAAATGGGATGCACATTTCAGGCTCACATGCAGGTTTACAATTACAGAATTCTTCTGGAGCTGCAGGAAATGTTACAAGACTCATTATTCTTAGGAGAA
>JAOWBP010003659.1:29171630-29207690 GCA_028571105.1 Tragopan temminckii
CCTTCCCTCCTTCCTTCCCTCCTTCCTTCCCTCCTTCCTTCCTTCCTTCCTTCCTTCCTTCCTTCCTTCCTTCCCTCCTTCCTTCCCTCCTTCCTTACCTCCTTCCTTCCATCCGTCCTTCCCACCTTCCTTCCTTCCTTCCTTCCTTCCTTCCTTCCTTCCTTCCTTCCTTCCTTCTTGCCTGCCTGCCTGCCTGCCTGCCTGCCTCCATGCCTCCATGCCTCCATGCCTCCATGCCTCCATGCCTTCCCTTCCTTTCTTCCTCTCTCCCCCCTTTTCACCTTTCTGTCTGTCTTTCTGTCTGTCCATCTTCTGTAGACACAACTGTCCCCTCTCCTTGAGCCAGAAGGTCTCTGTTGCTCTTTCAAAGCATGGCTTATGCAACCTTTGCAGCATAGACCTGGCCTTCAGCAGTACCCTGAAGTTTCTTGGATTTGATGTGCTGTCCCATATCACGGATGCATCTAAATTAAATTAGAAACTCTTCAGGGGCAAGCACTGGCTGCGTGATACTGTTCCAGCCCATGAAATTATGTGACTGACGTCAAAACCATTTTGTTTGTTTACAAACCCACAGTTGGTTCAGTTCTTTTCTTTAAAATCCTTCAGATTCAACTATCATTCTATCATAAACATAGGTTTCTAGTTCTCTAATGATGAACAAACAGAGCAGTGTTTGGTGCCCTTGCAAGATTAGCTGTATCCAGTTTATAGCAATGGGTGGAATTGAAAACTTTTTTTTTCTTTCCAGTTTTTTTAATGCCATCACAGAAAGTATGCAAAAAACAAGCTGTTTTATGCATCTAGTGAGACTCAAGACTAACAGTGAGAGAACAGGCTGCTTGCAGGCTGCTTGTACTTGACAGCTTCCAGGACGGGAAGGGGACGCAGGGGAAATGAGTTGAAATGATCTCAGCCCACATTCTATTTACAGAATTTATTTCACAAGACTTAATCCATTAAGCATTACCTTGGCAGTGGCAACCCAGAAAGAAACCAAGAAAGACATTGCTATGCTCCATAAAGAACAGGCAGCAAATCCACATCTCCTTACCAAGCACTGAGTCCACACTCAATGAATAGTCCTTCAACAGAAAGCCTCCTAAGGTATAAATATTGTCCTTAAACCTCTGTATTTTTATTTTGTGGCAAAGGCTGCAGCAATAAAGTGGTCTTCACAAATGAAGAAAAAAATACCACAATACACTCTGAATTTTTTACAGAAGTTACGACAGAGACTTGCAGAAAAAGAATTAAAAGAGAGCATATTCTTTTGAAAAGATCATTTCATCTCTTACTGAAAATAGAAATAGATATTGTGAGCTGCGGGGCTTTTCATTATCTTATTAGGTAATGTGAGTCATTAAGGCTAATTAATACTTATGCAGTGATTTGGAACTGTAAAATGCTATAGAAATGCTCATGGGTCCTGTTAAATAGTAGTACTTGGTTGTTAAGGAAATTTATTTCAGAACCAAGTTAGCATTTGCTGTATATGGGGAATGAGAGGTAGGACTACATTTATGATAAAAACTTACTCCTTCTCTTTGAACTCACTTGTAACTTTGCTACTGATATTAATGGAAAGAAGGTGGCAGGGCAGAGAAAGCCTCTGGTTTTGGTGTCTCTGTTCAGCTCTGCTAAGTCACTGAGAATGTTTCCCTTAAATTGTACCGGAGTCCTCTTATAATGGAAGCAGAGAACTGTACCGAGGAAAAAGAGAGTGAAAAGCTTTACTGGATCACAGGGATGCTGTGAAGTGCACTCATGTGATGAGCAGCCTGAAATCCTTGTGCTGGGGATGCATTCAGGTTCTCAGGGAGGGACGCCGTTAACCTTAGCTAATGTTTGCCAAGAAAAATAACTCATTTGGGTTGATGGTAGAGGAAGCAGTATTTTGATTCAGTTTCTTCTAGTTGTTACAGAGGCCTCTAAGATTATTATGGCTGGGTTTTATTCTAGGCTTTGCTAGGGAACGTTCTGAATGAATCAAAATTCACATATTTTATATATGTTCTACTGAATATGTGCAATATATAAAAGCAGTCTTGCACTTTCTTCCCCCAACTTTATGTCTATCTTTGTGGCACTTCTTTTACTGAAACAGTCTTTGCCACAAAGCACGATGTTGTACTTCTTCTTTGTGAAGGTCCTTGATCCATGTTCTTTAGTCCCACTCATTCCGTTGGTTTTTTCCTGACAGTGCAAATGGACAACGGAATACTGTAAATACAGTATTTCCATTTTAAATATAAGACACTGCAAATTAGGTCATGGGTTAACAGGATCAGTGTTCCTTCTAAGCCCGTGTCTGATGCAAGACCCAGATAAAGTACCTTGGTGCAAAGCTGGTCCATTATTATCCTGTTTCTAGTTTCTGGCTTTTCAGGAGAAGAGAAGTTGAGAGCTTCTAGGGTAGTCCCACACATAACTTTCAATGCTGTTTTTAGGACATAATGTGTGGGAAATCATTTGGGGAGTGTTAAAAACTAGATTTTTGGCTTTTTGGCTGATTCCCTGGTATCACTGAGAGATTCCCTTTACTTTTCAGATAATCACTATATGCTGCTTCGAGAACACGTTTGAGGTGATAATTGGAATTGTTCCTTTGTGCTCTGTAGATCAGAAATTGAAGCATGATCGTGAATTCTGCTAAATGTCAATATTGAACTTGAACTCTTGCTCAGCAGGGTAGAAGCAAGAGTTAAGACCATTTCTGAGTAGTGTTCTTGGTTATGCCAGTACTTTTGTTTACTTACATTGCTACCATACAAATTCAATGCCAGGAAACTGTAATGCAAGTGAAATAAAAATATTCTCTACCTTAAATTGCTTTCTCCTGGATGATGTAACAACAAGGATGAGTGAGTTAAGTGCAGCAAAGGGAAGCGACACTGTAGAGCAAGATGGAATAATGCAAACTCTGAAAAATCTGCTGAGTTTGGGGAGGAAGGTAGGTTGGTATTTGATTGTGCTGAAGAGCTCCTTGTTATCCTGGAATTGGTGAAGTTCAGCAGAAAAACTGAAACAAAAAAATCTGAAATCCTATGCTCCTTAAAAATATACTGAGGACCAAGTCATTGAAGTCAAATCGAAATGTAGTATATTAAGAAAAATGTGGAAGTTCTTCCCTTTCCAGAAGAATAATTAATTACAAAATATGAGAACTCTCACTGTTTTCATACAATCCATAAAAATATAATCTCTGTAATTAGTTGTGAATTTCTTTCTAGCTGTCAGATTCACCATCCTTTTGCCCTGTGCCAGTCTTATATTTGCACAGTGGCACCTTGAGGGTCTGTTCACATCACATTGATTTTCTGAGCTCTCACCTAGACAAGTTACAAGAAGCAGTGTTAACTAATTGATGTAAGGCTGTTCTTGAGAGCAACAGAAACAGGCTCAGCTACACACAAGTGTTTGCAGTGTTGAAACAGCCCTGAATTGCTTTCAGGCTTTTGTAACAACCGGTTCAAATTATTTTTTGCAATTGTAAACATGGCTTGTAGAGAAAAATGGTTTTGAGCATAGGAAGAATTTCGTATCAGTCACTTCAGAAATATTCTGATCAGTCCAAACAAACAACATTCAGCACTTTGGTATTGCATTCATAGCACTGTACCTTTAGGCATATGTATCCTGCATGACAACTTCAACACACAGAGCCTCATGTGAGGTCACACTGCAGCTACAGCACTGACTCCAAAGCTCAGAAGAGAGAAACCCACGGTGTGGAACTTACCGAATAGCATGGAGCATTTGATTTAATGTAGCAAACTGACGTATTCCCTCTGATCATGGATGTGGGCTAACTTCCCTGGGGTGGGAATGCGTAGCACTGTGAGCTTCTGGAAGCCTCTGCAGGCGTCAGGGCCCAAGAAGGAGGGAGAATGGAAGACAGGAGTGTGGGTGGGCTGAGGGGAGACCTGTCAGTAAAGAAGTGGATGTCCTTTTTGCATAGTCAGTGGGAGTATTCCTGAGGCCTTACTGCTTGGGAGAATAAAAAAATAGCCAAAGTGAAAAGAGCAGCTATTAAGCAGCCCTTGTGCTGGGAGTGGACCTCATGACCATTCTTAGCTCCACTGTGGGTTTCTTCCTCCAAGGTAGAGCCTCTTTCCTTCTAAGGCTGCTTTCATCCCTGCCCAGGAGACTGTGGATGTCAGTGGAGCACCATAACGTCATTATCTTCCATGGAAAAAAAAAAAAAAAACTTCTAAAAATATTGTCTATGCCAGTATTGCCTATGCTAGTGTGACTATGAATCACTGGTCAGAGCTGTGAGAATTGCAGCCTTTCCTCGCTGTTCTTTGCTATTGACAACCCCTTGTCCTATGACTAGGGCTAAAGTCTTTTTTAGAGTCTACTTCAAAGTCTTCTTGGGGGCTAGGGCCTTTCTTATGAGTTACAAATCAACTTATTTAGGTAAGATCTGAAGGACTGGAAGGCGGCAATGCAGAATTACAAACTCAGGAGGAGCTGCCAACACAAAGGTCATACAAGGTTGTGGTTACTCCCACTGAGTGCTGCAATGGGCCTCATGCATTTAGTACAGCCTGGGATTACGACAGGGCCGGCACAGAGAGAAGGAAGACATGGATCCACCCTGTAGCCCTGTGGTTTTCACAAGTTTTCTGGCACTGATCTGTGTTCCAAATCCTAAAGGAGCCTTGATGGAGACATGCCATCCTGGTTGAAAAAAAAAGGGATAGGATTTTATTCTCAATAGCAGTGTTGAACTGCGTGGAAAGTAGCCATCATGCACAATTACTACATCTATAGACTGCCTGAAATCTATAAGAAGGTCCATAAATGTTCACTCTAATTCACTGTGCAGATAAGATATTCCTTTACCTTTTCTCACACAATATGAGACCAGCTGGAAGCTTGTCCATCAGCCCAAGGAGAGATTATGGCTATTTCCTAAGCCCCAGTGATCCTAACCTTCTGTCTCAGTAGTTGCTGGGGAGTGATGATACTAAATTATGTCTCCTCAAAAAAGCCTTTATCCTGTGCATAAATTAGCTGTTAGCTTCTTTTTACTGATGGAAGTCAAAACAGTGTTTTAACTGACAGAGTTATGTGGAATTCTGCCTCATCCTTTCTTGTCCTCCCATCAGCAAAATAGTATTTCCCTAACAAGTCTCCAGATCTGGCAGTTTTCCAGGGCTTCCCTCCTTGGTAGGCAGCAATAAGGAAGGGAACTGCAGCTTGCTGCCAACTCACCCACTTACAACGTGCACTGGGGAGAGATCAGAAACTTCTTCCTTTGGATACTACAGAAAAGATACTGGCAGTTCAGCTGGAAGATTTAACTGTGAGATATGGATCATCAGAACTTGAATCAGAGAGCAAATACACCACTTTGCTTTTCTTCCTCTCTTTTTTTCTCCATTTAAGTGAACGTAAGTCCTGCTGACAGGTAATAAATACACAGCCAGCCCTGGAAAGAGAAATGCTGCATATATCTTGCAGACAGGTGCAGTGTGATTTCCCCTACCTGACTTGCCATTGCACCTCCACCCTGGGAGGGATCAGAGCAGAGAGGAAAATTTCCACACCCACAATCTCTCAGTCTTGGCCAGCACTGCCATCCTGGATGCCAGTTGTGGCAGTGGATTTTGCATAGCTGTGGATTTGATACCAGTTTCGCTTGCCAACTGACAGCATAAGCTGTGTAACTTGCAACTCCACAAGCATCTGTTTCTCATCCTACAGCATTTTAAATAATGCACATTTACAGCTGTCTTTCCCTTCCTTCCCAGTTTCAAAGCACAACTTGTCCATTCCCCTTATTGCTCTGAGACAGATTGCTCAGTCAGTATGCAAGGCAAAGCTGGCTGGGAGGTGCAAGGTTCAACATGCACTGTCCCTGCCTTCCTGCATCAACTGGTCATGTGTTGAAACAAGAAATGCTCAGCTACAAGCAGCCTTTTATCACTGTGCGTACGAAATGTGTTAATTAAGTAAGTGTGTGGTACAGGACCTTTATAGTCAATTTGGTAGCTCACTCATATAGCATTCACAACTTTAAGTCTCACAGAAAGAAAAAAAAAAAAAAGAAAAAAAAAGAACTGCCTTTCTAGAAAATTTTCTAAGCCCTCCTCTCCAGCAGAAATGCAACAGAAGAACAGTGTGAAGGCCATGGAAGTATACTGCTCACAAGTGGAGGAAATATTAAATTCTTTGTTTGTGGTAAATTGCTGACCTTTGTCTTCAGAATTAAAGCCATCTGAAGAAAACCATTCCTAGCATATAGTATGATTAGTTGTTTTTGCTGGATTCTTTCCTGTGCACAATATAGTAGTTTAATATGAATATAACAGGAAACAAGGAAAATTGAAAGCATAATTCATTTTGAATGGCATAATACAAGAGGTGATTTCTTCTGAGGAGCTAGAAGACAAAGAGATCGGTACAAAATATTTAAAATGATTTCTTGGAACAATTTCTTAATGGAATTATCTCCCCTCTTCCTTTTCAGACTCTAAGATCTATATTTCCCACTCATTTGTTTTATCTCTTTTTTTTATTTATAGACTTTAAATCCTTAATCAGAACAATTTTACTTATCAGTTTATAAAAATACTCTGTCTTGTGTCCCATAAAGTCAATAAGTGTTTATTTCTTCAGCATAGTTACAGTTCCCCATTCTGTTTCCTGGGTAGATTTCCTTAGTATCAGTATAATTTTTGTCCACTGAGTCAATGTCTCAAGGAACAACCTCTTCCTGCCACGATGCTACTAACCATTTCCTATGGTGGCCTTATAATTTCCCAAATTTATCCTCCCCCCGTCAAAGCCTGGGAAAGCAGATGGACCTTACAGGATGACCTGGGGGGGGTCATGAAATCCGGACTGTTAGAGCTGGAGTGGGGAAGTGCATTCCAGAAGAGAAACCCTTCCACCAAGAGTGTCTGCAGCTCGGGCTGCTCTCCAGCCCAAGCCGCTGTGCTGATACTGAGCTCTTCAAATGATTGCAAGTGACATGGCCTGGGGCACGGAGACAGCAGATGGCTGATATTTAGGCTCTTATGGCTCAGTGTTTTCCACTTGAGCTGGAATTCAACTGCTAACTAATGGCAGTCACGGAGGAGACTTCGTGCAGCATGTCTTGAACAGGGCATGCAGGAAGCAAAACCCATTCAAGAGTATCACGCTTTTGTCTGTTATTTGAAAGGGGAGAAAGTGTGCAGAAAGCCAGCGAAAGCATGAATCACCAGAGAGGTCTGTATTTAAATGTGAAGCCTGCAGTTTTCTCTTCAGTTCATAAGGTCCACTAAGATGATCAGAGGGCTGGAGCACCTCTCTTATGAAAAAAGGTTGAGGGAACTGGGCTTGTTTAGCCTGGAGAAGAGAAGGCTCCGGGGAGACCTCATTGTGGCCTTCCAGTACTTGAAGGGAGTGTATAAACAGGAAGGGGAATGGCTGTTTACGATGGTGGATAGTGATAGGACAAGAGAGAATGGGTTTAAACTGAGACAGGGGAGGTTTAGGTTGGATATTAGGAGGAAGTTTTTCACATAGAGGGTGGTGATGCACTGGAACAGGTTGCCCAAGGAGGCTGTGGATGCCCCATCCCTGGAGGCATTCGAGACCAGGCTGGATGTGGCTCTGGGCAGCCTGGTCTGCTGGTTGGTGACTCTGCACGTAGCAGGGGGGTTGAGACTCAGTGATCTTTGTGGTCCTTTTCAGTCCAGCCCGTTCTATGATTCTATGATAAGAGGAAAGCCACTCAGCAAATCCCACTCAGCCCTGAACCTGAGGGACAAAACCACCCCCATCATTTTTGCCTCTCATTCTGTCTTGTCCTGATGAACTTTCTGTCCCATCAAAACTCTTAAATGTTCAAGAGAGCTAGCAGTGATGTGGATCCCCCATAAAAATCCCTGGAGTCAGAGAATCTTTGGCGCTGTTCTGCAGCTTCAGTCACTGAAGAAAGGGAAGGCCATGTGATCAGTGTGAAGGACTAAATAGAACTGACCTATCTGAAATGACTGCAGTGGACAAATAGTTGTCTGTGGCCAGGAGGAGGTTATCAGTCAACACAAGGAATGTGGCCTCGGGATCATATTTAGACCTAGACTCAAACAGATTGGGTCAAAGAGTGTGAGAACTGCAGAGCTACTGCCATGGTAGAAGATCATACTCTAATTCAAGGCAATGCAAAGTGCATATAAAAACTGTAATTTCTGAGGCAGTATGGGACTGAGATGAGTAGTAGGACACTAAGGCAATCATGGAAATGCTATCAAAAACCCCAAAGCAGGGATTGAAAAACAAGCACCATAACATGCACTTTGGGTTTGCACTGATGGAAGCTTCCAAGAAAAGAACAGAAACTATTTGTCCAGGGCACTTCACAAGTGTAATTGCAGGTAGTTTAATGCAGTGTGCATGGTATAGCCAGAAAAGGCTTATGCCTATAAGCACGGGCTTATGAAGACCTAGCAGTTGTACCTTATGTTTCTGAAGGACTTCACCCAAACTGAAGATGATTGTACTGTGGTGCTTCATGCTGAATTGTTTAAAAAGGACTGAAGACATCAGAATAAATCATGTGTGTGCAACACTCTTAATGTCAAAGGACTGGTCCTTTGAGAAAGAGAGAGACAAATTGTCATGCTCTGAAGTTTATCATTTTATAGCTTCTGTTCATTCCTGTGTAATGCATTGCTTTTGCAAAGGAGTGTTAGAAGTGAAAAGAACAGTTAAAGTGTTATCAGCACTCCAACTCCTTTCTGTCACGTATTGCATTAGCAAACAAAACACATTTGAAAAGGGTGGTAGTAGGGTAAACAGAAAGCAACAATAAATAGGGATAGATGCTGTTAGCATCCTATGTTCATTCTGGATATACGGAGATGCATTCTGCAGCATTTACATTTTGTCATCAGTAAGTTTTGTTTTTCTTTTTGAACAAAAATAAGTAGGTTAAAATTATAAGGCAGGACTCAAACTATAATGTTTAACCAATACATGAACCTCTGACCAAAAAAAAGGTGGTGGAGACTATGTCCACAACAGTCTTCAGTAGTGCTTCCTATCTGACTGCTGCTAACTAACCAAAAGAATGATGGAGACTCAAATATAATTAAAACATCTAAATATACATTAACATTTTATTTCATTTAAACTGATGAACAGGAGAGTTGCAAGCAGTAAACACCTGGGTTTGCTGACAAATGTTGAGAAAAAAAATCATCAGTGTGGCTACATCTTGTTGCTGCCGCTACATTCCTCACTGCTTCCTTGCCCTTGCAGCCCATCAGGCAAACAGGAGAATTAAGATGACAATTCATCATATGGCTACTGCTGAATGCTTCCGTTGAGTTAAAATACCAGTCCGTTTTTCCTGTATGCCAGGTAGGATAAATGGCTGCTCTGTGATAGCAGTTTTAGTCATTAATGGCAGACTGAAGATCTTACAGAGGAGAGGGGCAGTTTGTTCTTCTGCACTGCCCCACCATCTGGCACAACCCAGTGACTTCTGAAGAGCTCTATAGGGACAAGAAAGCACTTGCTTGGAGCAATCCAATGTTGTCAAGATAGGTGAACTTTCAGTGGACATCGCCAAGATCTGCACAGCTGTGAACAAGCTCTGTGTCTGTGGAATCACTGTATTTTCTGACAACCTCAGAGGAGGGTTGGCTGGAACTAGGTCACCCCTAAGTTCCCTCCCAACACAAGCCATTCAACAATTCTATGCTCTGTGAAAGTGATGTTCAGTGTCATCATGTCCACTAGAGAAACATACTGAGAGTTTTTGGTAATTCTCCTTAGAAGGCGTTGTCTGATAATGGTAGCCTGCAATAACCAGGAACTGGACTTAACGTTGGAGGGCACTGTCAAGACTGTGATTTTAGCAGTGTAGTCAAAACTGTGTGTTACTCTCAACAGTAATGAATTAGTTATATAGCCTAACTGTTTTAAACAGATTTAAATGTAAATTACTAACATTTACGAGAAAATCCTGTATTTCTTATGAGTTTTCCCACTTGATACAATTACATATTTTATCTTCAGCAGATGTGGAATAGTGTCTCCAGATGCTCTTAATATTTTCCATTCCAACTTCACTGATAAATTGAAACTTCCCTTGTACAATATGGAGTTACATCTGTTTGGCTACTGATATTGCTATGAGCTATGGCAGACTGAAGTAAAACCCTTGTTTTTGCTGAATACCTCACCATGATTGTGATAATTAATATTTTAATATTCCTCTGAGAATTAAAAGTATTGAGAAAGTCAGTGTTATGGCAGAGTTACTGACCTTGCCTGGAGAGTGTCTTGAAGCTGTTTCTTCAAGGCTTTTCAAGTCTACGACCTTTCTGTTTAGCTTATAACTCTGGGCGAGCTATTTAAAGGAGATTGTTGTCTAGATACCAAACTTCAAGATCAGTGAACTTCCTTGAGCTTAAGCAGCACAAGAGATTTACAGCTAATTTCAGATAGTGGCGTTTAGAATAGTATTAGAGCTCATGTTAGAGACTTTCAACAGTTATAAATGGAAAATAAACAGTTTAGTGAGTCCTTGTGAATTTATAGATAGAACAGGATGGGAATACCATTACATAAGTAACAACAGGCACCCACCAGGCTTGTCTCCACTAGCATGCAAATGCCCATGGGGTTCTGTCTGGAATACTGACAGTCGTGCTGAATAACCAATAGCACTAATGTCTGTTCAATTATCTTGTTTTTCCATTCATCACAACTCTGCTGAATTCATGGAGTTAGACCAACAAAACTGAAGGAAGTGCCGTAATAAGCTGGGCAGTTTTATCTTAAATATCGTGTTATCTCTGTTAGTGAATTGCTGTAAGACACAATCATAAATTTGAAGTTGGAAGTAGCCAAACTACTTTCTGTTTGAACAGGAAATATGAAAAGGAAATAAGAGCAAAGGAAGAAAGAGGAGAGATTAGATTAAACTAGATTAGGTGAGATGAGGGTAGGTTAGACTGGACTAGGTTAAATTAGGAGAGAGGAGGAGAAAGTAATGTACAGGAAAAGTGAAGATAGGGAAAGGGAGATATAAAAGGCCAAAACTAGTAGAGGCTGGGCATGTAAAGTGAATAGAACAATAGAAGAAAAAAAGTATGGGTAGGAAGAGAAAAAGGAATAGACAATTATGAAGTAAATGTGTTTAGTTTTGTTTTAAGGCAAATCAGCCATGCTCAATGGGTTGACTATGTGATTCAAAAGTGGCTTGGCTGCTCCTTAAAAAAAAAAGGAAAGAAAATTCTCCAGGTCTTTGGCAGAGGATAAAGTGACAACCTTCCAAACACCCTAATTTCCTTTCATTTAAAGTCTGGCATCCAAAAAATGGGGAGGTTGTCATCACATTATGAGTGAGTTCATTTGAGAGCACGATGGTACGTACAAGAGAAGCTGGCCAACAGAGCAGGGAGGAAGAGAGACCTTTTGCAGTTTTTTTTCCTGTGGGACATACCTGGGACCCTCCAAGGCAAAACTCACTTGCTTTCATCCACAGTAAATGTTTCTCCAAGTGCTATACCACATTTGGCAGTTGCAGTCAGAGTCAACTCAACGCATGATGTTTCCCAGGGGTGATAAATCTGGTCTATGTAGCTTGTTACGGAGGGAACTTTCAGATAAGATCTTTTAATTGAGCTCATTCCTGCTCTGCTTGGACATTGCAGCTTATATGGCATTTCTCATTAAGAGCAGAATGTTCAATCTACTGCCCTGGCCAAATTCCAGCCTGAATGTTTATATGCTGCTCACCTGAATGTCACTGTTGGATCATTATAGGAGAGCAAACTGTTAGCTTGTACTTTGCTAATAATGAATATGCCCCCAAGATCTGCTCTGTGGTGAGGCACATCAGCTCTCCTCTCAGGATCATGCACTCACGTTAATAGTGATAGCATGCACCAGACCAGATCATGGTGGATTTTTTTTTTTTTTTTTTCCTTCACAATCTCAAGGTTTATTTGCTTACTCTTGAGTTATCATTGATTTTTCTACTGAGTTAGTGAGTGTCCCTGAATTATCACATGATCACATGATGTATCTTCAGCATGTTACCATAGCGTGGGTCTGTGTGATGGGTGAGGGACAGAAAACATATCTTTTAAATCAGGGCAGTTTCACAAATATCTATTTCTTCAAGAGGCTTATTTAGTCTGTTTCTGTTTTGTCAGAATGTGTGTTTTTAGGGAGTCTTTACCAGAGACAATCTTGATTCTGTTTTGCTGCATCAATAGTAGTGGCTGAACCTGAGATTTCTTGGAAGGTGGCTCCTACAGGATTTCAAAAGGGAAATTTATTCATATTGTCTAAACCTTTCCATTCACTGCAGCAGGACTGCCCTGTTTTTCTGTGTTTATTCAGTGCCTAGCACCATGCTCTCCTTGGTTCCATGCCACAATTAGGCATTAGCACAGTAAAATAATCTTTATTAGTAATAGTGCAAATTAATAACAGGAAGAGTGAACGAATAGGCAGGGCTTCGCTTTCTCTGCTTTGCTGTCCTCTGGGAGATTTGTCAGGCAGATCTCTGTTCCAGCTAGGCAGTTCTGCAAGGATGAAGCAGTGATCCACTCCTCTGTTCTCTGTAAGTTTCACAGCAGCTAAGTAGCACTGACTTCCACTTGTAAAGAGGCTGTGTGGGAGACCTGTTACTTAAGTGCTTTCATGAATTAAAGAGTTCTTCCTCCGTGGAGTCTGCTTTGCTAACACCTTTCCTCTTTGCAGGCTGAGAACTTTTATTTCATTCACAAAATTATTGATTAAAATTATCTTATTTACTAAGTGCAAATAATGATAAAAGTTACTGAGCTGGATGTCGAACAGTGACTTGAATCAGCCATGTCAGGCATACTGATGTATTGAAAGGCAACAAGCTTCGGAGTTTCACTTAAAAGAGAGGCATGCCATGAGGTGGAGAAGCAATTATAGATCTCATTAGGGACAAGGGGATGGGCATTCCATTTTATATTTCAGGTTTATTTTTACCTGGGACATAATTAATTCAAGAAGCTAGTTTCATAGGTTTTATTTTTAGATGGTCCTGGACCTATCTGAGAAACGGGAAACTTGTCATTTCCTCATAGCTGGGCTGCAGTGAGAAGAGCAAGAACAACGGCTGTCTTGGGGGGCAGTTGAAGGCCTGGGCGTTCTTACACAGTGTCACTGGAGGCTGGAGTTCACGCATGAAGAGCATGTGTTTTATGTGTTCTGAACACAACCCAACAGAAATACTGTGTTGGGACTTGAATAACGTGTAGTCTTGTTTCCCAAGAAATTAGTGCACGGTAACAGAGGGCAACACCATAGCTTCAATACCAGACCCACTGTGTGAACTGATACAACCTCAAGCTACCTTTGGATCCCATGAGTGACAAACAAATCTGAACATCTCTTTCTGTTAATGGGGTGGCCCCACTAAGAATATCAAAGCTAAGTTAAAGCTGATGTCGGGCACTCAACAGGCAGTTAAATGATTTGCCTTGCAAGTGCTACTTCCTACAGTTTCTTCTTGACTTCGTCTCCACAGATGAGATCAGTGGAAAGGAAGATGGGGAGGGAGTAGCATGGAGATTGCAAAACATGCTGAGAGAAACGTACTTTTCCATGCATGTCTTGCTTGCTGGACTGCACATTCCTCTTCCCCTGATGACAGTATTATGTGCTGGGTTTAGCTGGTAGCTAGGCAGCTACCCAGAGCAACAAATTCAGGTGCCAATGAAACTTTCCATTGACTGAAGTGGGTTCAAGGGCAGCAGCAGCAACTCACAATTCAGTCTCTTCTGAGGCCACAACACAAGGTCCCATACAATATTTTTAACTGCAAATTATTCCAAAATCTCTCTCCAAACATTATCTGCATTTCTTGCTGCATAGGAGTCAGAAGGAAAATGGGTTATTAGTACCTAATTTACATTTTATGCTTTATCCTTCCTGGCAAGTTAAATCTGTGGTCAATGGTTCAGCCCCAAATGGCCTTTCATTACTCAGGCTGTCCAGACATTCATAACCATATGAGTCCTTACCAAAGAGGCTCATATTTGTGCCAGAAATTTTGAGAGTGGAGGGAGCTCATGTGGATTATGCATAATGTAAGGACTAAATGGAATTCAAGGAAAGTAAGGTAATATTAATCCCTGATAAATAGATACTTAATTATTACAAAACATAAAATTGTACCAAACATTGCCAAAATCTTGTAAGGTCTTTCTTTTTCCTTGAATTTTGCTGTTTCATATTTGTTTATTTAGTCTGAAAAAAAATTATCTGGAAAAGAAGCTATTTTTATTTTGATTCCCTTCTAACCCTCAAAGATAGCATCACTGAATTTTCCAATCAAGTCTTCTGAATTCAGTGGAACTGCTCACAGATCAAGATCCTAAAAGATCATCAGGCAGGGCAGAACTGGCTCTGTAACACATAATAAATAATAAAGATGTTCTTCCCAAAGTCAAAACTTGTAAGGATTGCTGTTACTTGGAGGCTGGGTAGCATGGTCCATTTTAAAGGTTGCCTAATATTGCACATTATAAAATTAAGATATTGACAGAACTACGTAGGATGAAATATTTCGTGCTAGATGTTTTCTGTGCTGTGGGTTGGGTTTTTTGGCTTTTGTTTTGTTTGTTTATTTTGTTTTTACTTGATTTATTTTGAGGTGTTGCTTTTTTATTATTATTATTAGTAGTAGAAATAGGCTGAAAACTGCAGTGGGAAATACAAAGAAAGGTCGTCAGTCCAGCAAAAAAACAAGCACTGTAGTCTTGAAAGTGAAATTACACCACCATAGCTATTCTCTTAAATACTCAAGATTTCACAGAGTCTAACTGTACTTTGCTGCTATTCATCTACTTATGCATCCTCTGAGTCAAAAGGGAAAGAGAGGCCATCTAGGTGTATTTCAGTGAAAGATCCCATAAAGGGGAGATCTAGATCTAGATCTAGATCTAGAGAGACCTTAGGAAAAAAAAACTGAGGAGGGAGGAAAGGGGAAGCACCAGCAACAAGATAAGAATTGCAAATATGTTGTCAGTAGGAAATCCCAGTGAGGAATCGGACACGAGAGACAGATGTGAGGTGCTGGTGAGTCCAGGAGGCAGTGTGGTAGAGCCAGGATGGAGCTGAAGAAGGTAACCAAGGTCATAAGAGCAGGACTGGGCTGGGTGTGGGGTTGAGAGGAGGTTTGTCTGCCTAGAGAACGCTAGTGTTCTTTGGCCGAGAAAGCTGAGGCTGGGAATGGCAGAGTGAGGATGTTGTAGGAAGAAGACAAATTGATGGAGAATGGCTGGAAAACTCTGAATTTAAGGACAGACTCTTGTCTACAGACAAGAGAATAAGTAGTCAACCAATATCTATGAATGATGAGGTGTGAAACTCACCTCCCTCAGAGGCTGATCAGCTCCTTCAGCTCCCAGCAGCCTAAGTGGGTTCTGTGATATCCCTCTTTCAGCTCTGCTAATGCAGGTATATTATGGGTATCAATGTGATGGAGTTTCATTTCAAAAACCTTAGGAAAGAACTCAGAAAAAGCTGTGATTAAAAAAAAAAAAATCTTTGAAATGATCAATTAAAACATTCCCAGCTTTTTGGGTGGGCGTTTCTGATGAGTAAGGGCGTCTCTGTTACTCCATGACTCTTTCCCAATTTTCTAGTTCCTTAAAAGCTTAGGAAATAAAACATAGAAATACGTATTAAAACATTAAGATTTCTAGGTTTGCACCTAAAATGGATTTTATAATAATGCAGCCCATACAACATGTCTCATGTTATATGATACAAAACTTTTATTTCCCAGGAGCCCTAGTTCAGTCAGTTCAAGAGATTGAGTTAGTTTGGGGATGGAACTAAGTGGTTTAATAAGGGAGGGTGTAATGACTGTGCCATACACTGCATGAGGTAATAATTGTGATGAATTTAAACAGGGAATTGCAGCAGCAAAGGGAATTGTTTGATGGGCAGAGCAGTTGTGTGACACGCTGGGGAGCTGGACACGGATGCACTCTGGTCAAACTAGGTCTTATGTGATGACAGGCAAGTAACTTAAAATGAGTTTTTCACAGTTGGCCTTTAAGTGTGCAGTTTTCATTTTCTGAATAGTTGCCTTGAGATTTTTGGGTATCCATGCTAATATCTGCAGCTGAAGCAAATGGAAGGTTGGCTTTGAACAGAGTGAGTTGTGCATAAGGTTAAGTACACGGAAAATCAAGTTGCACCAATCAGTGAATACTTCTCACTTTACTCTTCAGATGTTTAGGTTCCCTATCTATAAAATTGGACTAATGACATCTCCTAGAGGTGATGTGAAAATAGGTCCATGAATAGTTGTAAAGTATTCGAAGTCTACAGTGGAGAATGCTGCAGAAAGATCCATGGGGAAATGAATCATTCTGTCTCCAGAGCAGGCCTGCTAGCGTGCAGTAAATAAAGTCTAGGGCCACACATTGAACCGGAGGAGAAAACGAAATACTGAATAGCTGCTCATTAAGTAAGCACTGTCCGTTCTGTGTGCCGAATGAGGCAAAGGTCCTGTGGGAAAAAAAGTTTGCAGTGATGTAATTAAAGACTGTACCAGAATGCATGCACAGTGAGGAATGGCATTCAGGCTACATGGGCCACATTAATTTAGGTTGTTCCTAGGTTTTGTGGCTTAACTTTGTAACCTCAGTCATGTTCCTTTAATGATCTGGGGAGTGTCAGTGCAGTGCTACAGCTGAATTCTTCATTGTGGCATATTGTGCCTTATAAAAATTTTCTCTAATCAAAAGTGAATGCGTTGCATTACTTCCTGTTTGCTTCCCATGTTGCTGTGGTTAATTGCTTTTTTCCTGCGGGTGGAATAAAGACTGTTAAAGTCCGATGGCTGCAACCATGGGCTGCTTATTCAATGTGGCATGTAAGCAGCAGGGATTTCCTTGTCCCTGGCTAGAGACCTGCATACTTTACCTCTTCCATGCAAGTAGGATGAAATTAATCAGTGTTGGTTTTCTCAGCAAGCAATGAAATTTCAACCGCTGCAACGTTGGAGAACGAAGACTCCTCAAAGGGAACCAAGAGAAAATGCATGAATGAGAAGTTCTTGCCAAGGCATGAACACTGCATTTGAGTGTGTCTGAAATGTTGGGCGCAGAGAGTAAATAAGCCCCATGACAAGTCTAGCATAAATACCAAGCACTTCCATGGCAGGAAGCCCATACTTTCACCAGCCTTGGCATCGCAATGAGGATAATATTTTTGCAAGGATGAACTGCACTCGAACAATGTCTCTAATGTTTCAGTGTCGGCGCAAACATGCTTTCCTTTCAGATCAGCTATGTGGCTCTTCTTTTCCATCCCCTTTTCCCTTTTCCTTTCATAGAAGCACATTTAATGTGGCTGCTGAAGAGGAAATCCCTGTCTTCAGAAAAGGTCCTGGGCTCACTTTGTGTCTCAGAAGACAGTGCACCCCAATACTAATAGTGTGGGTGTTAACAGCTGAGAGAGATGGTTCTCATAGTGTTCTCATAGCTCACCATTACAGGAGAATCTACCTATCTCTAGAGGTGTAATTTCATGTGGCAACCTTGACTCCTGTATTTTGTGAACTCCTCTAAGCTCACTAGTGAAGTGGCAGTGTAGCAATGCAGATGGGCCACAGAATATTGCTGGCGAAGTGACAGCTTGTTTAAGTGCTGGAGAACATGTTGAGACCTCAGTCGGTGATGTATTTCTTCAGATCTACAGGACGAGGGATGTTGAAGTATCATCTTCCACTTGGGAAGTAAAATTTCTAATTATATTTTCAGTTTCTAAATACATGGAGGGCAGCCCTTTTTGGAGTTCTTCTTAACTTTGTCTTCTGTTCACCAAAATTCTTTCAGTAGCTCTGAAGATAATAGTCTGGGCTTCTTGTTTTACAGAGAACACCAACACTTTGTGTTGCAGAACGTTTGTGTTTGTATGTTAAAATTTAGAAAAACAATGTTTTGGGGAAAAAAAACACAAACATTTCATAAGGATATGACATTATTCATAATACACTGTGAAACTAAAGAAAAAAAGATAGAAAAAACTGACCAGAGATAAACTGAAAAAATACAAATATTAAAATAGCTTTTAATATTGCAGAAATGCTCGCCTAGTTTCCCAGTGACAGCCCATTTTGTTGATAAAAATGAATCAGAAGATCTCTCTAAAATTGCATTTTCTTTGTAGGCCTGCATAATATTGTTCACAGTTCTTGGGTACGGACACCAGGTGCCATGCTGTCTCCATCCATCTGAGAAATGTAGTTCAAAGAGATCCTCAGTACTGAAGACCTTTCTTAAGAGGGAGGAAAAAAATTTCTGTTGGCAATCCCCTCTTGCACAGGTTCCTCTCTGTGTATTCGGGGTTTCTAAATGACTTTAAAATCTCTTTTCCACTGTTCATTTCACTTTTACTCAGCAGCTCAGCTCCCTCGCACCCACTCAGAGAGGGCCGTCATCTAGTAGGCAGTCAGTTCAGACTGGGAATACAAAGCAAGTCAAAGTCAGTGTCTGGATTGTTGCAAGCAGAACATCTGTAGTTAGGACAAAGATCCAGTTAAGTGATAACTTAGCAGCATTATCATTGGTCAGTGATTGAATTTTTTTTGGTGTATTGTCCCTGTGATTATTTAGGTTAACAGTGGAGCTTATTGTGCAGTAACTTTCCTTCTTTATAGGTTGGGGTTGAGAACCACTTCCAAGCATAATTTGCCTGCTCAATATTGAGAAGTTTTGTTGTGCTTGAAGTTTGGCATTTCAAAACATCACGAGGAAAAGTGACAGAAAAATAAAGTAAGCTTAGCAATGAAGTAACAACTAAGAGCATCGAGTGTTGAAGGAATCATTAATAAAAGGGCTGAGATGTTTAGAACTGCAGTGACTATTGAATGGCATGCACAGCTAGTAACCTCTGTGAATACCTTTATTATGTGCTTGCAAGCAAGGTGTGCTGCTTAAATATGCATTTGCAGAGTGACTGTGCTGCTGGTTATATATGTTCTACCATTTTACTGACCTGGATAAAGGTTTAGTTTTGATGGCTGCTTTGGTTTCTAACCAGGCTAGTTTAGAGTCGAAGAGTAGTTTTGCAGAAGTCTTTTCGTCTTAAGCAAGCGATTCACAAGATGTCTCCTTCAGTTTCCTGGAATCGAGATGTTTATTTTGTGCTATGTACAACAGCAACAGTTCTGTAGATTTCATAACCTTGAACATTCAAATTACAACTTTCACTGAAATTTTCTTTCAACACATATTACCAGAATATCACCAGAAAGGAGTCTAAATAGCAGCACTAGACAGAAAATAAGTTAGGTATTTCGGTCGAAATCTCTAAGACTGGACAGAAAAGTCTCAAATAAAAAAAATCTCAGTAGCTACCTTCTTTTAGTACAAGTCATCCAGTTCTGTCATCTCAATCCAAAGTAGAACAAAATGAGAACAACCAAGTGTTTGTTCACCAAGTTTCCCAGGGCACTTCTGAGGTGAGCTTTCATATTTCTTTGAGGGATTTTTTCCATTCCTCTGGCCTTGCCGCAGAGACATTGTTGAAAGTAGCTTAAGAAGATAAAGACAAACTCTCTTTCTGGTCAGCACAGTAGTCGCAGCGGTGGTGTGAGGAGCCCTTCCCCTGGGGCTGCAGAACAAACGCCGCATTCAAGTGCTGGGGAGTCTTGGTGCTGGTGCATCTTCTGTGATCCACATGGAGAAGTTTGCAAGTCCACCGCACCCGGAATAGCGTTGTGACCGGCCTCGAAGACAACAGTTCAGACAGTGTGCTCAGGAAACCTCATCAAAGGCACCGATCCAGGGGCACATGCTTTTTGAGTGTAACTTATGGGAACAGTAACCAGATTTAACTAGTCATTTGAGTTTTTTTTAATTAGCAGAAGAGTAAGATATCTGTCTGCCTGTCTATCAGTCTTCATGTTCTTTTTTCTTTCTGTTTCCTTTCCATGCGCTGTTATTCTAACTGGATGCCAAATGCAGAATAAAGCATGTGTTGAAGAACATGATACCCAATAATTTCAGTTTTAAAAAGATGTTAAAATACTCACATTGCACATTCACAATCCAGATTTCCTGGCCATTAATCAAGGTGCATGCATTTCCACTGTCGTGTTAACTGAGAGACATACTGAGTGTTTTATTCATTTAAACTGTGTTTGGCAGAGGTGGGAGAGCCAAGCTTGATGAAAGACCCCCTGGAATTGATGGGAATCTTTCCGTCCCCTTCGGCAGGCCTCACATCACCTTCGTTACTTGTAACAGTTACTTATCTTTCCCTGCACCCAGTACTTGATGCAAAAATAAATTTTTGCTTCTGTCATTTAAAGTGGCTCCAGTACTAACGGCAAGCTCCATCTTCTAGAGGCAAACAGGCTCCTGACCCAGCAGCATCTGCAGGCTACATTGGAACTCAGGGCTTGTTCAATGAGCCACGTGGGAATGAAGCAGTTGTCTAAATGAGAACGTTTTAGATGATGCAGAGCTTTCAGAGGAGGGCTGGAATGATGTGCCCCTGGTGAGGATGTTTTCCTTACAAGCACGGAGGGAATGGATTCCGTTAGGATGAGAACTTGTCTTCCACTGGAGAATTCCTTAGGGTCAGAGCAGAGCATTTGCTCTCCCTCCTGGAGCAAGGCTGGCTTACCTAATGTCTCCCCAGCTACTGTGGTCCCCCTCGGGATCTGCACCCCACTCCTGGTTTTGGGTGCAGTGGCTGCACGGAGCACACAGCGTCTTGTGTGACCCTCCTGCTGCTGCTGCAAAGAGGGTGGGTGGGTTGTTATCCTTCCTGCCAAGAGCTTTGTCCAAAATCAACAAAGCCACATAGGCATTCTGGTTCAGATACTCGTGCAAACATATTTATGCAACTGTTTGCAGAATTTGACTTTCAAATAAAGTTCTGTGAGCAAAGTTTCAATACAGCTGCTTTCAAAAAACAAATGAGCAGATCCATTTGTATCACCAAAGTGCATTTAGCTGTGAATTTGTTACAATATTCTCCAGACATTTTTTCCTTACTGGTCCAAGTCTAAGGTTTGGACTATTTCCATCTTCGGTGTAATGCTGCTGTGATGTGTGGACTTTAGCCCTGGAGCCTAATACCATGAAAAGAGTGGAAATAAGCAGAGTTATACAAAGCAAACACTGTCTGAATCTGAATAATTACATTAGATGTTCAATGATCAGGAGATTAAATTTTGTTTATTTTTTAAAAAAGCAGCCTACAAGCAGAGAAAATTAAGTTGGCAGGGCTTAATACCAGTTTGTGGTAATTCCATTGTCTTAAACAAGCTTGATTGCATTTGTATTTTTAATTAATTAAACTTGGATAGTCGGTGCCAAAACAACGTTCACTATGATAGCATAGATGGGGGTCTCCAAGTTTCTTATAGAAAATCTGAAATTCAAAGGGGAAAAAAGCAGCCAAGGCCAAAAAATGTATTTTTCCCCAGGGTTTACTAGGCTAGGTCTAGAGTTTCTGCAGCTATGCAGTGCTGGGTTTAGCCACAGACTGGGAAGAGCCGTTCTTTATGCCAAGGAATTTGTCAAACCATTATCCCATCAGAAGGTGTGACAACGTCCATACTTTATTGAAAACAGAGAAAGCAGATGAAATATTTCTTGTTCGAGGGAGCGCGCTTTTGCCACCAGGAAGCTTCATCGCAGCCTTGGCTCCGGCATCACTGTCGTGCACCTGTGCTGCACTGGCCCTGCCAAGACAAACACTCTCCAGGACAGGGGCTGCATCGTCATTTTTAATCTCTGCGAAGTGCCAGGTGAAGTTATGGAGCAGTATAGCGGTTAATGTATAAAAAGACTCCGCTGTGTTCTCTCGGATTAACTTTCCGCTCCGGGGGTTTGCATCGCACGTAAATAGCAAAGAGCCACAGGGCTATCCAGCAGCACTCCGGGCTCACGCACTTTCATATACTTATTCTGGCCACACTGCTTTGAGGTAGGGCAGTGCTATTAGCCCCATGTTATAAATACAGCATGCCGCTGAGGTCTGCAGTATGCAGAATATAATTTGTACTGGTAACTGAATTCCCACAGGAGTCTAGCTGCTTGTATTAGGCTTTTATAACATGACTTACTGCCACAGTTCCTGGGAATTTTTGAATGAAGCAAAATGAGGCATTTTTATGCCTGTCTTGTATTCTCTAACCATCTGGCTTGCCTCACATCTTAAATGCATCACTGGAGACAGGGCAAATGGAGAGTCCTCAACATCCGAACGACAGGTTTCCATATACACAACAAAACACAACAAATCAGCAACAGCAACAAAACTCAGAAAACAGGAAAAAAGCACACAAGAAAGGACAAGTAACTTCATTTCCATTGCTTCCTGCCATGCCTGAGCAGTCGCACCGACAGCGGGGTCCTTCACTGGGTCAGTGTGTGTGTACTTGGCCAGGTGCTGCAGTTCAAAGAGCAGTATCCACATTTCTTCCTCAGAAATGGGCCCAAATTTTCAGTTTCTGAAAGAAAGAAACCTGACGTGTTTCTCACTGAAGATATGTGAGTTTCCAGCGAAGCTTATGAAGTTCTGACTGGCTGTGAGATCTCCAGTGGTGAAGAATATAGAGAAATCTGAATGTAATAACTGGGTTTGCAGAAGTGTTAATGTGGCCAGCCTTGATATCTTGCTTTTGAACACAAGGATTATCTTTTGTATTGAAATGTATTTATTATAGATAGCAAAGTGACTTTTGTTGAATATAAGAACTAATGTTCCAGCTTTCCAGCTTATTCTGAGATACAAGAGCAACACAGACACTGTTAATAATGCAATCAAAGCAAGTTAAATCCTTTTAAAGCGTGCACAAAGGAGTCTTTGATAAGAAGCAACTTTCATCAGCCTCAAAGACTAGGCACTTTAGTATGTACTGTTTATTAAGTTTATATGTAGGCAGTGGTAATTTCACTTTCAGCTGGAGAGGAGCAGAAGTAAATTACTAGACATACTTATAAGCCCTAGCATTAGACTTACTGACTTTAAATGTATTTATATTAATATAGCTCTAGCTGGGGTTATTTGCTGTTTAAAGAAACAATGTTTTCCGTTAGTACCCCAGCTGGACACAAAATATTGCCGTATACTTTAAAGGCTGTTTTTTTGTTTTGTTTTGGTTTGGTTTTTTTTTGACAAAAAGAACCAAACTGCTAAAAGTACACTCTGTACGATGGGCTGTAAGATTCTGTTGAGTTCAGTCACGCAGCATGTTTCTTATTCTTGCCTTTCATTCTTGCTTTTGTCCTCCTTACCATTGAGCACCCCTGTAAGAGAGCTTACATGTAGAAAGCAGAGATGTGCAAAAAAATAACAGGTCTGGTTGGAGGTTTGGGCTGGGTTGGTTGGAATCTACTTTAGTAGAATTCCCCCTGAGTTTGAATGGGGACTGAGACATCAGTCATGTTGCAAGTTTGAGGTATCTCTACTGAAGTTTCTACCAACCCATGGCTGGTGGAATCATCCTGACAGGCCTCAGCACTGTGGAAATTTTCATTTTTAGTGTGCCAGCAATCTTGCAAAGAGTCTACTTGCGAGTTTGGGCTTTACTACTGCTTCCTATTGTCCAGCTTGGAATCTCTTTTTCCAGGTTTTTAGTGTGTTTTTTGTTGTTCTGGACTAAAGCAGGCTGGAGGCAGAGAGCAGCAGATGAGTACTGGACTTGGAGCTTCTACTTCAAAGATTATCATTTTTATTCAACTTAAAGAAAAAAGAAATTGGAAGAGGGAGGTGAGCTCTTGTCTCGGGTCCTTTAGAGACTTAAGCATAAGCAGGGTAAAGAGCAATTGCCATTACACCCCCTTTTGGGTTTCTAGGTGCTTGGGGGGAATTTTTGTTTGTTTTGATTTGTTTTTGTTTTTAGGCAGCAGAATTTAGATTTTACTCAAATTAAGTCCAGGCTGATTTAATGCCAATGGGAGAAGAGATCCAGAAGCCAAGAACAAATTTGCATGATGCATGTCTTCTTGGTGATTCTCCATGCATTTCTTTGAAATATCTTCTCTTGGAACTCCAGTATTTTAAAAATGGAAGTAAAAGGCTACTTGATAGATGGTACATAAGTGCCATCAGTAGGCACACCAGCAATGACCAAAAGGATGAAAAGATGTTCCTAGCCTTTGTACACTTCAGGATGAGGTTAAACTAAGCAGATGACACCTCATAGGCATTTTGCAGGAGGAAGCCTTGCCAGCTGATAGCAGGTGTTGGATCAGCAGCCCTTCAAAAGCAGGGCTTCGGTCCAGAAGCAGAAGTACAACTTCCCAGAGCAGTCTGAGGAAAGGTTTCTCACTTAGACACCTGCAGGTTACACCATGTGAAATTATGTCAGAAGAAACCGTTTTTCAGCCAAGGGCTGTCACCCAGTTTTCAAGCTCAACGCTAAACCTATGAAAACCCACATTTATGGCAAATGTGAAAGAGGAGGAGGGACCTGATCTCTCTACAGACCATTGTTTCTGTCTGAAATTGGTAAGGTGATATTTTGAGTCTTCTGAAAAAGCAAGATATGTAAAAAGCAAATTAAGACAAAAAGTCTTCAGAAGGCAGAGAGGGGTTTATATCTAATTGAAATACTAGCTTTTTCCCCTTTTACTTGAAAATCAGCTACTTCTTGGCAACTGCCTTCTTTCTTACCTCATTTTACTTTTTTCATTTCATCAACAGCATGCTTTAACCAGTATGAAATTGTACTAATAGCACTGTTCTTCCTAGCTGCATGCTTAGGAATTTTTCAGGACATTACCGAAATATCTGCTAGGGAACAGATATGGCCACAGACCTTGAATGCTGATGGCATTATCTGTGTACAGAGGTAACTACTTTGGTATGTTCTGTGTGTTCTTTAAAGCAGTATTTTAATACACGAGCAACAAAGTATAGCAAAAATGAGTCAGTAGAATTTAGATTAAATATTTCTTATTTTTAGAATTATTATATGATTTTTATATAAAAACTTTTCATAAACAATTTAATCTGTATAATCTGCTCAGTTACTCTGTCAGGAAGATAATTCATTTTCATGCCCACATAATTTGCCAGTTATATTTTCTAAACAAAAGGCATGGCACTAATGAGAAGGGCTGCTTCTCTAAGCCTTCAAGCTACCCAGCTTTTCACCCCCATTCTGGGTGACTTTGCAGGTGTTAAGCAGAATACTGCTGAAACAGGAGGGTCCAACTACCAAAGATATCACTCTCAGGGCTGTTTTCATTACACTTCATCATCGTAAGCATATGGTTTCACTTCCAAGTGTTTAACATTTCCATTTCCTCAGGAAATCATTCTTTCTGTTTTTTAAACTTTTGAAACTGGAGGGATATTTTTGCTGGCAGGCAGGCCGAGCACGACACGGCGCTTGACCCCAGGGATCCACCATTCCTGCTCCCTCCATCCATGTCCGTCCCCTGCCTGTGGGCAGCAGCTCCTTGGCACGGCTCTGGGTGCCTCAGCTGGGCCTCTTCAAAGCAACACCTCTGCTATGCTTTGCTCCTTGTGCTATAAAGCTATCCACTCTGTTTGCTGTGCGAGCTGAGAGAGGTGTTTTTGTTTCTCAGTCCACGCTATGCCCCATGCATCCCAAGAATGAGCTGAGAGCAGGATACTGGAGCTGATTCGGTGAGGTCAGTGCAAAACCAGGGCCTAAGAAAATACTGTATGTCACCTAGAAGGAATGAAAACAGTTGCATCATGTATTTATTGTCTGTATCGGTATATCCAGCGCTTAAACGAACATTACCAAGGAGTGGATGGCTCCAGGGAACTGGTCTGGCTCTTGTGTTTTTGGAGATTATTTCTGGTATTTCCTTTTTCCTCATTACAAACGGGTCACCATTCCCATGTGCTGGCCAAGTCAGATACTGCTGAAGTGCAGCGTGTCATCTGATATTGTGCTCATATCATCTTTGCGTTTAGATTATCTACATCTGTAGTAGTATTTGTCTTCTTGTTTTCTTTTCCTTATGTGTTAGTAAGTACAGTTATTCAAAGTGCAATTTGCACACTTGTTTAGCATCAGGGTGTGGGTTTTTTTTTCCATGCCCTCAGAAGAATAAGATAATGATGACAGCAGAAAGCAGCATCAGGTAGATGCACCTCATCGCCCGAGCTTCAGTGTACCTCGCCTGGGCTCCAGCTTCCTGCCCATCTCTGAGACACGGAGAACTGACATTCTGATGCACTCGAGCACTTCCCTTCCTCCTTTGCCTGCCTTAGTGCCGTGCCTGACTACATATTCTTTCATCTTCTTGCTGAGAGAGCTCTTGGCCAAGCAGTGTGAACTTGCAGCACTTGCAAGGACATCCCAAGGCTGCTCAGCGTCATGCTGGGCCTCTGGCCCTGCATGTCTGTGTAATGCCGTTCCTCTTGCAAACAAACCAGTATCCCAGACTTGTTGCTGATGGTTAGATAGACTAGAGATCGAGTTAAGATTAAGATTTACGCAGTGATTTACATGCAGTGTTATTTGCCAGCGAGTGCCAAAACACTGCAGTCTTCTGTCTAGATTGAATGAAATCTTGATCCCAAGTGGGCTGGCAGGACCAGTCACAAAATGGTGTGGGTGAATTGTCCTAGGCTGCTTCAGAAAACCTGAGCAAGGCCACCTGAGGTAAAATTCAGCTAACCCCAGCCTGTATCCCCACACACCTTGAGGGTGCTTCAGAGGTTTCCTCCTGAAATGCCGCTGCAGTCGCCTGTGAGCAGGGCATGATGCCAGCATGGGTCTTCCTCACAAGAAGTGCTCTTGGGGTGCTCCTGCCATCAGGCTGCCATGTGAAACCCGACTGCCATCCAGATGCAGCCCAGCAAGTCCAACATGGCCATTTTCCTCTCGAGAGGGATGTCCTGGCTTTGCAGAGCATGGTCCTTGGGTGCAGCTTGTGCCAAGCGAGCCCTTCGGCTGAGTGCCTCCATGACAAACAGGCTTGTGCCTGCAGAATTTGTCCTTGTGGGATCTGGAACGTGGGGGGACAAAGCTGAGGGGAAATAAAAGCCGTTGCGCAAGCAGCTCCAGGCCTGAGAAAGAAGTAACCAAGGCACCGACTACTTGTGTGGGTTTAGTATGTCTGTTTGCAGTGTGATGTTATGTGTTTAGAAGCTGGTTGTTTCCATAATAACAGCAACTGCCATATGGCAGCGAGGAGGGTGGTGAGAGGAACACTTAAGGAAACACAGTATGTTGTTTGACATGTGTGTGCTTCTAAAGGAATAACGTGTCTCCAGCAAGTGCTGTAACTCCAAACAGGCTGAGAGATCTGCTGCTCTCGCCAAAAACGTCCACCTTGTTTGTACTGGTGCAATCCCAGTTCATGATGGCAGCCCCTCTCAGATGTTTTCCTGCACAGTAAGGGACCTTGTGCTTCAGCAGAGGCTGGTTCTGGGTGCAAGGAGGACCCAGCACAGGGGAACAGTATTTAACAATGTTTATTTATGGAGAAATAAACTTCTGTAGAGGAGCACAGTGTGAAACTGGAGTCAGCTAGATGCTGTGTACTCCAACTGCAGGTTAGTGCTCTGAAAGTAAATAAAAACTTTGAAACCCTTAAAAATACATATTTTGTAATAAACGTTTAGTAGAAAGTGAACTGTACATTTCCAGAGATTAGGAAATATGCATTACTTTAATGCATATCTGGAAGGAACCAGGAAGGTCACAAATTCCAGCTTCTCCTGTAATGCTCCTGCACTTTTTAGTGTATGACTCACATTTCAGGGACTTGACATTTCCCACAAACACTGCCTGTCTGTGTGGTACCCTTGCAGAGTACATGCAATTCCACCATGGAAAAACATGAAATTATTCATGAATAATAGCTGAATGGCCTTTGTGATGCTTTTAAATACATCAGCCCTGTAAAACTGAGCCTGTCTTGTTTGGGACTTAAACCATTAATTACATTTGTACTTGCAGATGTGAAACATGGTGGGGAGAAGGCATTTCTATTTGGGATCATCTTTCTGCACTCACTTGCTGTGTTTTAAACTCCTAGCCAACCCAAAAGGCAAAGCTCTTCTCATTTTCATGCTTCTCTTCTCTTTATTGCCTCTAGAGAGAGATTATTGCAGCATATGTGAAAAGCAGCCGATTGGAAGGCTTCTCTTTCGGCAGTTCTGTGAAACCCGTCCGGAGCTCGAGTGTTGCATTAGATTCCTTGACTCGGTGGTAAGTCACTTCTTGTGATATCTTGCAGTGCTTTGCAACCCCCATGCCTCAGCCGCTAGCTGAGGCACCTTGCTGGCAGAGCAGGAGGACTGAAACCTTGCTCTGAAGGCACAGTGATCTCTACCTGCACCCTGCCCTGGCAGAGATGTGTGTGATCAGAGTAGTGCTGTTGCGTAGCTCCTTTCTTGACATGCACAGTGCTCTGACTTCAGGAAATCATACTTTCATGGGATGTGGGATTGTATCTTCTGGACCTGAGCAAGCTGTTGGCAGGGGTGAACCTAGCAGCTCCCCAGCATTCTTGGAGGTAGAGGGGCAATGCTGCGCCCAGTTTGGGACCAGCCTCAAGGGACACAAGACATCAGGAGGGGCAGGAGATAGGCAGCCCTCCCTGGTGCAGGCAGAGCCTCACTTAAGGCCACAGCACAAGCAGCTGGGCTGTTGTGAGTAATGTCTTCTGATATCATTGCAGTAGGCAGTGCTAGAAGGCAAAGAAAAGGAAGAAAAGGAAGATGATGAATGGACTGACAAGAGAGTATGAGGAGTGTGATAGAAATAATGCCTCACTCTTACCAAGCCTCTCCATCAGTAGATTCCAGGGTGATTTACAAAGAACATCCTGATTGATATCTTGTTTTTTCAAATAGAAAAACAGGCGCACAAGGTATAGAAGTGACTTTGATTGAGGTCACCAAGAAACGCGACGAGCCTGCTATGGAAACCCAGCATCGTTTCCTACACCAGTGAGCTCCCAGCTAACCCGGCCACCAAGCTGTGTCCCCAGCCTCCTGGGCAGACTTGATGTTTGTTCCCAATCTGGCAGAGTTTGGCTCTATGTAGTGCCAGCAGTAGCTGCTCACAGTTTAAAGATGCTCACTGGCTTCCTTGCTGGGAGCCTCCTGAAGGGCAGGGCATAGATGAGCCAAAAGGCTGTATCCCACCACACAGGCAGATGAGCTGCCAGTTGTCATCACAAAGTGCCTTTGCTCTCTAGCTGGTACTAGCTAGAGAAAAGCTGGTCAAAAGCAAAGCAATGCATACCAACATCCCAACCAACGAATATATATATATATATATATATATTTTATATATTCCTTATATATATATATATATATATATATAAATTTCTGCTGTGGTTAAGCTATTTTGAAGTAGAGGCAGATGTAAAGGTTGCACTGTTGTAAAGGTAAGAGTTTGGGAGGGGAAATTTCTCACTTTTTATTAATACCACAGCTACTACAACCAATCTGCACTGCAGAAAGTTTTGAGTAAAGTCATACCATAACCAATTTTAGTTGGCATATTTGGTACCATCCCAATTTATAAAACCATCTTTGAACTTTTGTAAACTTTTTTACTTGATTAACATAATTTAAAACATCCTAATGCTCTTGCTGTACATTCTTATTAGACTCGTTTTGCAGTTTGATTTCGCACTTAGGCTGCTGAAATGTAGCAGTGTGTTCTAAAATTGACCTTTTCTTTAGATGGCTCACAGCAGAATTTGGCTCGAAGTGTTACTTGCAGTAGACACTAGGTCTCTATGCTACCAGAATAACAAATGATAGAGCAACACACCTTCTGCAGTAGGTTAAAAACACCCCACTTACTGCTTAACAGAGTATAGAATTACCTAGCACTGAGTGACAGAAGACTGGACACAATCAGCGTCACAGGTAAACCAAAGGAGTTCATTTTCCCCAATGCACATATCTTGATACATTGCAGCACTGTGCTTTTTGACTGATAGATGCGAGGGGTGTGATAGAAAATTCACAGTGAAGGCAATACTAGCATGAATGGAAACTAAGTCCTTCTCAGAGAATACATGCAACATCACCTTGTTAGGGATTTCCTCACTTCAGCATTAAGTGTATTATTTAAAAGTGTATTGTTTAGATGAGAAACCAAAGAATTTACCCTCATATTTTTTCAAGCTAAGAAGAGCAACCTTTAAATCAGCACAGCCATGGAAAGGTTTCTCTAAGAGGTTTTGAATGATTATAGTTTGCACTTTATCTTCCTATTGCTGGTCATGAGTTTCCTCAGTGGGAAGGCTTATCTCTCAAGGGTGATGAAACAGCTACTGCTGACAGCCAATCTGTGCAGGTGTGCTCAAGGCAAGCACAAAAGCAGGAGGATGCTTCAGGTATCCTAGATGTGCTCATTGCACCCGACCAGCATCTTCTAGTGAGGTGCCTGCCATTGTGAAGCACTGATTTCGTGAACAAAATGTTGAGCTGTGTGGAGGTCTGAATATTTGTTCTTCTTTTTAAAGCTAATTAACAGCAGTCTCCTTTGTCGATTTCAAATTCCAAACAAGTTTGCTCCCAGCCTGTGAAAATCCCTGCGTTATCCTACATTAAGGTCTAGCAGCACAGCCATTAAGTTGGATGATGACTACTGAAATTCACCCAGTGGAGTCACACTGTGTTGAGTGAGTAGTGGGATTCAGGCCAAGGCCTACGTTAGGCAAAAAGTTCCCATAATGAAAGGAGAAGTTGGACTTTAAAGCCCTATTCTGAGGCCACCAGGAACATGAAACTTTTTTGGGGGCCACCTGCTGTAACAAGCTTTCTTTGGCTTAATTACTTTTATAATGAGAGATGCAAAGCTTAGCTTTTTTGTAACATCAAATTAAAAATAATAGTAGAGAAATGTGTTTAGTTGTCCATCAGGGGCTCGGAGAGCTTTTTGTAAATTGAGAGATAAGAACCTATCTTTTACAGAAAGAAGGTGAAGCTAAAAGCACAGCTGGGTGACTTTACCAGGCCACTCGGTAAGTCACTGGCAGAAGCTCATAATTAATCCCTCCAAATTTTTAAGTTTTTTTTGTTTGTTTGTTTGTTTGTTTTTTGTTTTTTGTTTTTTTAATTGTGAGCTCAGTTGTCTGCAAGGAAAGCAGAAATTGGGGCTCCTGGGAGGAAACCAGGTGAGTCAGACACTCAGCAGCCTACCAGTAATCTCCATTTCCTTACTTAGGTGCAACCAAGTTTTGCAAGAACTCTCCCAGCCCCTTTGCCTCCAAAGGCCGGTTTAAATCAACCAGACCGTGCAGACTTGAGTGCATATGGGAAAAAATCTCCTCTCTGCTGGACATTTATTTCAGCTGTCAGTTGAAATAACTAACCTGGTCTGATGTAGTCTCCTGCAAATCTAATTTTAGCAGCATCTGTTTTTGTAATGTTTTGTTGTTGTTGTTTCCTGTACTGTTAAACAGTACTCAGGCTGGCTTTCTGAAGGAAAAAACCATTTGTATCTTTGCATTCTGCATGTGTGTGGCTGTGTATCTATTAGTTCCCTCTAAAACTCATTAATACCTTGGCCACTTTCAACTCGTAACTGAGATTAAAGTGCCCAGAAACTGAAAGTTTCTGCATGTCTTCTGAGAACAGTTCCCCAGTTATTAGCCACAACCTATCAGTTGTAAAATAGGCTACAAAGATACGGGACTGTAGGCAGTAGGTCCCAACATTAAAAGATGAAAGTGATAAGGCTTCTGCTGCTGTGGGGTCAGTGTGAGTGAATACAGTGGTCCTAGGCTACACAGTCAGACAGTAAGGACAGAGAGCCACCTCTTACTGTGGATACTGAGCAAACAATTTCATGACTTCAATAGATAAAATATCCAGTAAAAAGAACCAATGATTTCAGCTTGTGCCTTTGAATATGTGTGATTACACACATCACGCACTTATCTGAGCACATAAACAACAAGATCTCCCGTGAGTAGTTCACCGAACTCTTATGTAGCCATTCAGATGAAGGAACTGTTCAAACAAACTATTATCATTACATGGAGCTGTTTTATGATTAAATCAGCTCTCCATAAGCCCTTAACAAAGAATTCACACACAGCTCCAAAGCACACTTTGCTGTGCTTACAAATATTTTAACAACGTCATAGAGCTTTCTAGCTGTTGAAAGACAGCCATTAAAATAAAGTGCTGGGGGATACATTTCCTGTGCTGAAAGGCAGATCAGTGAGCAGCTAACCCGTTAGCAATGTACATTTCCTTCCCTGCCAGCCTGTGCCTACAGCACAAGGAGGTGGCATTGCAGCAGGGACCTCCTGCTGGTGTCATCTCCTCAGAAGGGGTGCTGGCTCCTGATGTTTCCCTCTCTGATTTTGCTGTGCTATTGTAATGAATACTTTACTGCGAGTCTCTTGAGTCACTTTCCTGTTTCATCTTCTCCCATTCATCATTTTTGAACTTTTTTCATTCTGAGGGGAGGATTTTTAACATTTTAACGTGGATCAGATTTAGACTAACTGAAGGGAGCTGGGAGCATAGCTAATTCTGATTCTCCTCTGTTCTGAAGGAGAACATAACCTGGAGTTACTTTCTCACTAACCTATGTGCTGTTGTTTTTTGCACTGAAGTTAGGTAAGAGTACATGAGCAGAAAAGTAGCCCCAGTGCCTCTCTGGGTTGTTTCTGCTTGTGTCCAGGCACTGGGGCAAAGGCTGAGAGACACTATCACTTCGGGTGGAATTTTCAGCTGAATGCTTCACTACACATTACGCTTATCTGGGGTAACAGGATGAACGAGCATCCATTTAGTGCCATTTGTAAAAAATGTGTCTCTCTGTTAGAGAGATTTCATTTGGTTAAGTCCCTTGCATGGTATATAAACCATCTGTGTATGTGTGTCTTAAAGCTGTTCAAGGCTTTTTCCATCAGAAATGCCAGTTTGTTGATATCAACAAACTCATTAACTCAAAATGTGTTTTTAAACAGTCAAGAGGGCTCTTTTTTGTCCCGTGCTTTAACATGAAAAATGTGGTTTCAAGTTAACTTTTCATTTAGAAATGTGAGTTATTATGAATCCCAGCTGTTTGCTTTTTGCTTTCCAATTTTCAGTCACAGACTTTAAATCTCAGTGGAAGCAAGTGCAAGGATGATTGTTAGAGCACAGGAGCAATAACGGGGCAGAAATCAGAGATCAAGGTGGAAGACAGCAGGCTCTGCAGCAGTTAGGAAGTTGAGGATAACAGAGGAGGGTGCTGGTAGTAACTAAAGGTATAAAAGTGGGACCAAAACACAGAAATCTTCTGCCGGTCCTCAGGATTTGACTCTACTGCTCCTGACTTCTACTGAGAAACCTAAACCTGCTCTTCTAGAAGCATCTTTCCAATGTCCATCTCCTGATGGGTACAAGGGACTGACTCCCCCAGCTGTGCCCTACCCAGCCAGGGAACTGGCAGATACCTGCTGTGAGTGACAGTCCGCCTGGATCCAGAGTGATTCCTTAGGCTCTGTTTTTTCATTTTACACATAGTTTTAAACCACGCAGTTTCAGGAGGTCAAAGAATGTTTAGATGAAAGTAAAGACAATATGTCAGAATTAAGGTTGCTCACATGGGCCCCACTGGTCTTGGTGACTCAGCCAGTTTCATCCAAAGTGCTCTTTTTCACTCAGTGCTTAATCTTGTCTGTTGGTTGCAGTCTCTATCCACCCTTTCTTGGTCATCCCTGAGGCCGTGGCCTCATCACATAGAAGGTTACCATCACATTTCCCCATCCCATCTCCTGTGGCCCATCCCAAGGATGGCTGCTGCAGAAGGACAGGCACTTTGCACATCTATGTGTATATTTAGCTAGGGTTCCTTCTAGGGAAGTAGGAGCCACCTAAATAACTAACTCCAAAACAGCAGCCAAAGGACAACTTAGCAACAAATGGCAGTGAGCCCACATCCTCTTGCTATCTCAACGGAAGGATCCATGCCTGTCTACAGAGAGATCCTTCCCTGCGGCTTGTCCCATGTGGTCAGGGCGATTGTAAATCCTCCCCTCATTTATAAGCAATGAATAGGGCCCTGTCTGACCTAACTAGGGCATGGAGAAGCTATTAGACTTCAGAGCAGGAGCCTTGAAACACATGCCCGGATTCATCAAAGGAATAATGGAAAATATTTTGTTTCACATGGATTTTAACTAATAATGTTATTTCTAGCAATTATGCATTTGCAAATTTTAGCCATGCTTTTGAGTGTTGTGAAAGAAGGGAATGTATCTTGTGATTTAAGCACAAGATTGAGAGTCAAGGATATTGGTATTTTTCCCAGGCATGCAACAGAGGGAACATGAGGAAGTGGCTCTTTATGTGTGTAATTCTGCTTGCAGTAGCAATCTATGGCTGAAAGTGCATCACTGTCTTGTGGTGCCGAATGGCTCAAAAGTGGCACCGAGGGGAGAAATAATAATGAACTCAGAAACAAAATGAAGCAGGCTTACAGTACTTGAGCTACAGTGAAATCAACACTGTTCACAGTTATAGTTCCTTTTCACACCTTCACTTGTCTGTCACTTCCTACCTTCACCACCATCCCATAGCATTTTCTGAGAATGTCAAATGCAAGTATAAATAAATGTTCTTTTTATCCCTTCCCAACTATCTTGAGATACTCTGTGTGTGTGTGTGTGTGTGTGTTTAGTTCTGCATATGTTGAATCCCATCAGGAAGTGTATTTCAAAACACTGATCCAATTCCTGCAAAAATTCTTTCTTCAGCTCCGTCCTGATTTGCTTACTGTTTTATAGTTCTGATGGGACACTGAATTTTTGACAACCTTATGATGTATTTCAGGTGGCAGAGGATGACTTTGAATCAGTTTTTATTTACTAGAAAATTAATGTACTAGCAGGATCTGCTACTCCCAAGCAAACTACATATTGTGATTTGTATCAGGTGCTTCTTTTCTGGAGTCTATATATTCACCACTGGATGTAATGAAGAGAAAGCTAGCAACTTTGTGGAAAATTTACTTTTATCTGGTGTAGAAAAATGCATTAGATATACCACTTGCATTCCTGACATAAATCCTTGTTGTTGTCAGAGAGTTGTATGGCCAAACAACATCTTCAAGAAAACATTCTGTCAAGAGATTACTGAAGCACTTTCACCCATATCAGTAAGAGGACATAGCTATTATGGAACAGACCAAATGCATGAGATACTGCATCCAAATTTATTACCCATTTGAGAAATTCACATTTCTCCACTTATATAAGCTAAGATCTTGGCTTACATGTTTTAATATTTGACTTTCAAAGCACAATAATTCTTTATTTCACCAATCCAGCTCCAAAAGGAGGCACTGATACTTGCCAGGCACTTACCATGCATACATGAATATTTGATATTCCAAATCACCATCCTGCAGGTCTCAAGCTGATGTGATGACCAGTGTTTGATAAATGGAGACAGATCCATTAGGAAATCTATTAGCCCAGCTTCTTTTGGCCTTTTCAGAAAAGTGTGGTAGAGTATTCAGAATCTGAAAGCGACTGAAGGAGAAAGCAGTGGTTATTATCAGTTAATCTGTAAGTAGCATTGATTTGAGGACTCAGTAATTCTCCTAGTCACTTCCATGACAAAGCAGTGCCAAAGAGTTCTTTGTTTGGCAGTCTTCTGTACAAAAAGTTTTGCTTAGGTAGAATTTTTTTTTTCCTTAAAATTGCTTTGGTTTTCTTTTAGATGAAAAACTCCTAGTCTGTGTGTGGACCTAACCACAAACTGTAAGGGGCAAAGTAAGATGCAACTCTGACCTTTTAAGAAACTGTTCCTTATGTGACCCTTGCCACTGCTTTATGCTGTAGCAAGGAACTGGGGAGAAGACTGCTGTTAAGATGCTGTAAACATTTGAGATTATCCATGTTTACAGGGCTGAAACAACCTATATTTAGATAGCATCTAAAAGGACAAGAGAATGGATGAAAGATGTTTTTTTCACAGAATCACAGGATCGTAGGGGTTGGAAGGGACCTCCAGAGATCATCGAGTCCAACCCCCTGCCAACGCAGGTTCCCTACACCAGGTCGCACAAGTAGGCGTCCAGGCGGGTCTTGGATATCTCCAGAGAAGGAGACTCCACAA
>JAOWBP010003659.1:29207790-29218756 GCA_028571105.1 Tragopan temminckii
GATGGCGCCTGCGCGGGGCTGCGGGGCCGCTCGCCGGTGCCACACCCCCGGGGGAGGGAGGCAGGAGAACCCGAGCCCTCAAACCGCCGGGGAGGCGGCGGGGCGGAGGATGGAGTAGCGGGGCGAGGCGCCGAGGGAGCAGATAGCGCGGGGAGCGCCGCCTCCGCCCGGCTGAAGCTTCTGCGGGCGGAGGAGAGGGAGGAAGGGATCATGCGAGGGGGGCTAGCGCAATAGGGGCAGGAGCGGATGGTCGCCCGGAGGCTCCGCACCTAGGGAGCGTGACGTCCTGCTGCTGTGCCACCGCTACCTACGCTGCCCGAGCTCGTCAATGGAGCTGGAAAACATCGTTGCCAACACCGTCTTGCTGAAAGCCAGGGAAGGTGAGAGAGCGGCGGGAGGGAGCCGGAGCATCCCCGGCACGGGCGGCCCTCCGGCACCGGAGTGCGGGAGGTGGGGGTGAGCGCCGGACCCTGTGGCGGCTGTAGGGGTCCATGTGGCGGAGCTGGCGCTGGAAAAGGCTCCTCTGAACCGGAGCCTCGCTTCCAAGGAAAAGATCGATTTCCCCCCGCTGCGAGGAGGTTTGGGAAAGGAAGCGAGCGAGATTGCGGAGATTACAATATTCGCCCATCTCTTCCTTCCCCCTTCCCGCTGCCCCCCCTCAAATCTGGTCCCACAGATTGTGCTATTTCAGCGTCTATTGTTAAAGGTCAGCTGCAGATGCATTCATTCAAAAGGGCTTAGCAAATCTGCAAATAGCTTTCCGCGCTGTGTGATGAGACCAGCGGGATCGTATCGCTTCAACGTACAGTCATTGCCTTATTCGGCGTTATTAGGTGATACCATGTTGCCGCAAACATGCCCATTGTTGAGAGCCGCCTGTCCCCAGCCCGCCCCGCACGGAGCCGGGGTTGAGCTCGGAGCTGCGGGCGCCCGGCGCTGCCCGTGAGATGCTCCGGGACCGCGGGAGCCGCCGGCACGCCACAACTGCTCCGTGCACCTGAAAAACGCGCCGGGATCGCGGCTGCACGGCGGCGATGGGCTCCCTCTGATAGCCTCCCGCAAAAGCCGCGAGCCCCGGAACGAAGCCCGGCCGCTTAAGGGCGCTTCCCCCCCGCCGCCACTCGGGGGAGCGGGGTGTCCCCGGGCGCTGCCCGTACCCGGGGGTCGGAGCGGGGCAGCCTCTGGGCCCGGCTGCATCTCCCGGCTGCGGGCAGCGCCGCGCGCCAGCGTCTGACGCTTGCAGCATCACCGGCCACGAGGTGAGCGCTTTCTGCCGCCTGTAGCCCATTTTTTACTTCATTTTTACATCTTTTGCTCTTTCAAATTAGCGTCTTTCCCCCCGCCCCTCCAGCTTTTGTTGCAGCTTCTATTCCCTGAAAGCACTTCTAGTTGAGTGTTTGGATGCAGTAAAACCTGCACCTGGATTTTTTCACTCTTGAGCGCCGGTGGGGTGGGTGTCAGGTTTGAGGCTGGGGATGTACAACTGAAGCAGTGTTGGTTTCGTAAAAGAGAGTGTTCCAGTGGTGTTCCACTGGAGTGATCCCTTCGTTGGGAAAAATAGTTCAAATGGTATAACAGTGTTTATATAACTCATGGGGTGTTGAACTTGTGAGGCTTAGCTAAAGAGTAAAGTCCTGAGATTCTTCAGAAAAAATCTCTGCTATAAATAATAAGGGCAAAGGTATTTTTCCATGGAGCCGACCAGTGGGTTGTAACTCTGCCTTCTCATAGGTAATTACTGCCTTGTTGTCGATACTGTTAGGACACAATTGTTCCTACCAGCAATATAGTACTGCTTTAGATTTCAGAAGACTTTAGGCATATTTTAAAGGACTGGTATTAATTACACGTATTGTGTGGTGTTTTCTGAGGGCCAATATTTTGCAAGCAATTTTAAATATGGCCTTTTTCTATCATTCTCAGCAAGACGGTAACAGTGATGTCATTATTATGTTCAAGTTGTATTGAAGAAGCTGTCAGCTATCTCTCAAATGGCCAAGCTTTATCAGGATGTATTGCAAACTGTATTCCAACTTTTCTTCTAAGTATGTATGAAGTTCCAACCATTTGTTTTTTTGAGACCTAATGCTTGTTTATCTTTAAACTCTTCTTTTACTTTTTTTTTTTTTTTTTGAGAGATGGAAGAAGTGGTTTTTGTAATTCTTTTTTTATTTCTTTGAAATAAAGAAAGAATTAATGAAGACTAGTCCACCCAGCATTACTCAGCCAGAGACCTTAGGCGTGTGCCTCCAAGTTTTTACTTACTGCGTAAAAGCTTCTGTGAGTAAAATGTTCTTAACGTTTGCGAGGAGTGATATAAGTGAGTGTCATTACAGATGATCTTCAATACACTGTCCATCTTCTCCAAGAGTAACATCAAATTAATATATTGAAGACTGTGGTATCTAAAAGTATGTTTGTTCCAGATTCTGCGGACTCGATGGGTTGATGTAGCTGGGTGAACGCGTAGCCACAGCCAAGTACATGCATGTTTCCACTTTTTAAGTCAAAAGCCAAAGCTGTCTTAGCTCAGTTAGGTGGCTGCTGGTGCCTGCAATGTGATACTTAATGTCAAAAGAAGCAAACTAATGGGATCTGTTCTGCAGACATTAGTAAAAGTACAAGTTTTATCATGGCTGTAAAGGGAGACAAAGCCAATACTGGCATAAAAAAAAAATAAAAATTCTGAGTTGTTTCAAAAGAAGATGCAGGTAGATCTGCAATGTTAAGCCCAGTAGCAATGATGTTTGTAAAGGCCTCAGAAGTAGGGCTGGGTGACCACCACAAATGTTTTCTAGCAAATATTGGTTTAAATTTTGCAACTCATTTGCTTTGGCCATGGAATAGGCTTTTCTGTGGTCCCCTGTGTTAAATTCCTTTGTGTTTTGCTACAGCAATCACCAATGCAAAGTGATTTTTTTTTTTTTTAGCTGAAGTACTGGGAAGCAAATTTTATAACTGTTATACAAATGCTTTCACCAGGATCCTGATGATTACAGAGAGAAGCACGCCCATTAACTGATGCATGTGAAACGTGAGTAATCTTACAGAGCAACAAAATGTATTTCACTGAATAATTTCAAGCAGAGAATAAATTTCAGGAAATTGTCATCTGTTTGCAGAATATAATGTTTCTGAGATACATGTGTAAGTTACTTGTACTCAGAGATCTACCAGTCTGAGCACAAGAAAAAAAAGGATTTTTATTGCACTTCAAAGTTCATTTGTAATTTACGATGAATAAATTTATGCTGTTTCCTCAATTATCATTTCTCATGTAAAATCCCATTACACAGATGGCCAATCCCTGTTAGGATTGAGTAGAAAATGTATCTGGTTTAATTACAGGACCAAATAGGTGTTTGGGACCATCTCTTATTGCCTACAGAAGGGAATAAGCAGAGAAGGGAAAAAAAAGAAAGAGGAAATTCGTGGACAGCAAAATAATAACAACTGCAGTAATTTCAAATTGAATAAGAGCCCCATATTGCGAGGTGGTGAAACTTTTATCTGAATCTTTTAATTCTTGTTTCTTCTTGTCTTCTTGTTTCTGAGCCTCAGAGCATGAGCAATCATGTCTGAGAACCAAGCTGCTAAAAGTGGGTCCAGACTCATGAATAAGTCCTAATTCACTTTCCCAGCATTAAGACTATTTGGTAGAGGGTCTCATCAGAACCAAGGGGCTGCTGGAAGGGCCGTGGATTGACCAAAGACTCTCCCAAAATTTCAGAGGAACTTCAACAGTCCTAAAAAAGAGAAGCTTTAAAACAGATCAGTACAGTCATGAATCTAACCCTGCATGTCAAAAGCAATAAACTGATGGAAGATGTCAGTCAGAAGTAATCAAGAGGCTGATTATTATACTGTAATGTTTGTATGAAAAACAAACAGTATGGTCAGACAAGCATAGCTGAGACATGGTGATTTTCTAGGTACTCTCTGCCATGATCCGTTGTTTCCTAGCCATAGTATCAGTTTTCTTTCATGTAATCTGCTACTTCTTTGCACATTATTTTTTCTTAGACAAGCTGAAATGCATTTTAAAACTCACATCCAACTTGTCTTTCATAAATACCCAGATCCTTAAAAACAAACGTGTAAAAAGAAAACCCATGAAGAAACAAAACAAAGAACGCCCCCAGTTCCCACTACTTTAAGACTTTAATGATAACTGCATTAGTCGTCATTATTATTAATCTTAAAACAACCAGTCTGGCTGACAGAATGGCTTGCTTTGAGGACCCTTCCAACCCCCATCCAGTTCCAACGCACCCTGTTGGTAGGGTTGCCATCCACTAGATCAGGCTGCCAGGGCCCCACCCAACCTGGCCTTGAGTGCCTCCAGAGATGGAGTATCCACAACTTCTTTGGGCAGCCTGTGCCAGTGCTTCACTGCTCTCCAAGTGAAGAATTTCTCCCTAACATCTAATCTAAATCTCACCTCTTTTAGTTTAAAGCCATTCCCCCTTGTCCTGTCGCTATCAATTCATGTAAGAAGTTATTCCCCTTCCTGCTTCTGAGCTCCCTGCAAGTACTGGGAGGCTGCAATGAGGCTCCCCAGAGCCATCTCTCCTCCAAGCTAAGCAAGTCCAACTCCTTCAACCTTTCTTCATAGGTGAGGTGCTCCAGCCCTTTGATCATTATCACGGCCATCTTTTGGACCCACTCCAATAGCTTCACATCTTTCTTGTGCTGCGGGTGCAGTACTGTGGGTGGTGATTCACAAGGGTGGAGTAGAGGGGGGCAATCAATCACCTCCCGTGCCCTGCTGGCCACCCTTCTTTTGGTGCAGCCCAGGATGCAGCTGGCCTTCCAGACTGCAGGCGCACAATGCTGGCTCATATCCAGCTTCTCATCCACCAGAACCTCCAAGGCCTTCTCTGTAGGGCTGCTCTCAATGAATTCTTCTCCCAGTCTGTACTCATATCTGGGATTGCCCTCACCCATGTGCAACGTCTTGCACTTGTAGTTGTTGAACCTCCCTAGATTTACGTGGGCCCACTTAGATTTCTAAAGTGCAGACTTTCAAGTGTAAACCTGATAAAAGGGAAAAATTTCGCAACTATTAAAACACAACAATATATTTTTTTTCCTTTTTAAATAGACTTGGATTCCAAAACAAACTTACTAATGGCCTTTGATCGTGCAGAAGGAGCAATGTTCTTTCATGTATCCCAGAGTTTTTTGAGGACTGCACGCTGATGCCATATAACACACAAAATGTGCCTGCTTTTTAAATTGCTGTATTTTTAGCTTGCTTTTGCAGGATGATCACAGGAGTGATTTGTGCATGTCCTTATTGGCAAAAGACTAACTATAAATCCTAAACAAGAAGTGTGATTGCTTTCCAAGAACTTGGCTGCAGAGCAATTGGAAGAAGGGCAGTGAAACAATGAAAAGCATATTTCGAAGGGAAGTAGGTGACTATAGCGACAACCAGAACCCTATGATTATTGCAACTTAACTTTAGTAAATTCATTATTCAATGCTTTGAATACGGAATCTAAAGACCTGTCCTGTATCCCTTGACATAAAAACAAATTACTTTGTAAGGAAAATGTTGTCTCTATAAGCAGAGGAAACTCACATGCAGTAACTCAGTTTTTGGAGTTCAAGAGAAATTCTCATTGCTGCAGTAGCTTAAAAGGAGGAAAAAAAACCAAAACAAAAACTGTATCAGCTATTACTTCAGATGTGAGAGGGTGCTTTTAAGCTGTAACCATTTCTTTTTGGAAAAAAGTATCCAAAAGAAGTCAGAATATCTCATTACATTCTGATGAAGGAAATTCAGTAAACAGGAGTCTTCAGGCCTATGTGAAAAGAATGTGCAAGTTTGATACAAAGATCTCCTTCGATAGAAGAGAAGCTTCTGTAGCCATGTCCGGCTTAAAACAAGTGTGTATGTACAGAATTGGCTTGAAATCTTTTTCAGTTGTGTTTGTTTTTTTTTATAGTGTTTCTGGCACAGAGCCCTTTGTACACTCTCTACTCCTTGTGTGGTGTTCTCCGTAGGGCAGAGAGTGCAGCCATGGGCAACACTTCTTGAGATATGGCAGTGCTGGAGAAACGAGAACTCTTCCGGTCAAACTTCCTTACTACAGGAGGAGGACTGTGCCCCTGCATGTTTGCTGTTGCTGTGGTTCTGTGATGTTATGGTGTAATTGATACCAATTTTAACAAGTTCATGGGCATTTAAAAACATATTTATTACTGAGCTGTGGCATTCTCAGGTTATGAACACACAGAAGCTACCATGTAGTCAGACTTCTAGACTAAATGTTAACTATGGAGGTTTGAATAGAGATCACAGAATCACAGAATTGTAGGGGTTGGAAGGGACCTCTAGAGACCATCGAGTCCAAACCTCCTGCTGAGGAAGGCTCCCTACAGCAGGCTGCTGTAGAGACTGCCTGTATTTATTATCAGTATATTCCTTTTTGCTGAAGTTGTCCACATAGCAAAGAATTTTCAGCATTTATCCTAAACATAGGCATAACTTTGTGGCTGTATGCAATTTCTGTATCAATTAAATATCTAAATATCTAAATGTGGCGTTAGGGTTGTTCCACTGAGTGTGTTAGCAACCCAGCAGCAGTTGGACTAAGTTGACGCCTATGTCTTTATGACAAACAACTCTAGGGTGAAAACCCCAACTGAGGTTTGTTTCTGAGAGTTGGGGGCTGTCCCACAAGTGCCTGTGTCTGTCACCCACAGCTGGGTATGTGGACTGGTTTGCTTTGAAGGCAACAGAGTCAACATCTGAAGAGGAGTGCAGCAGCTCTGATTTTTGTGTTTCTAGGCATTCTGATACAATGTGTTAATATTGGATCTTCATTAGAAAAAAAAAAAAAAAAAGCACAACAACAACAAAAAAAAAACAAAAAACAAAAAACAAAAAAAAACAAAAAAAAACCCAAAACCCAACAACAGAAAAGCCTGCATCATTTCAGTCTTTCTTCTGTGAAGATTATCTATTTCACTTTCCATGTATGGCTATGCTAGCTAAAATCTGTTTATAAGCTCTTTCCCAAAATTAAAAGCTGGATATCTGTGTGCTGGGGACTTTGCTAGTAAAGAAGGGTTTGAAACCTTAACCCTATGTTCAGACTTGCTAATATGGATGTACTGCAATCTGAAGTTGAACTGAAGTTGAAATCAAAGCGTCAGGATGTGCTCAGGGTCCTTCTGCTTTTGCAATGACAGAAGGTGTATTTTATTGCTGGTTAACACTATATTTTTAGGCATATGGATGATTCTTCTCCTGTACTATTTTTGTGCCAGTGTTACTGTGTGAATGACTTCTGATTTGTGTGCTTCCAAAGAAAACTAGTGAAGCTCTAATTCAAGTGCAAGAAGTGGTGCTAACGTCAATGGGATAAAATAACAGAAAAATCACGTTAGGATCCGTATCCAAATCATTGATAAAATCATTTGCTTCTAAACTTTTTCAAGGCAGTTACTGTCTTTATAAAATAGTAGTCAAAACCAAACAAGATTTTCTCTTCTTTTACAGCTGGTTGGAAGCAGTAGCCTTCCATTCAGTTTTTGCCAATGAAAATGGGAGCTAATGAGCTACCTGATGCTCATTAGAAGATTTTTCCCTGAGTCTTTACTCCAAAAATGTTATATGAGTTTTCTATGCAGCAGTGAGAGAACCAGTTGCTTTTCATTTTTTCAGGTACATAATTTAAACAGTAATAAGGACACGATCCTAACATTACTATAGGACCTCAGGATGTGAAGTTAAATTTTAAGGCTGGTGAAATAAAGAAACCTGCAGTTTAACTGTACTTGGCTCAATTATTTTTGAAATAATTTTACTTAGGGGATTTAAAAATGCATACTACTTTGTGATTAGGCAGGGAACAAAATAAATATTCTAAAGAAAATATTGCATAGATGATGGATATTCTGTTCTATTTAAAGAAAAATCCATAGCCTTAAAGGGAAAGGATGAAACGTGGGTGAGGGAGAAGGTGGAGGAGGCTGAGAAGTCTGTAGAGTTGGCTCAACTGCTTCTAGTTCATAGAATGTCTCCTCAAATATACTTGAAGGTACTGTAAAAAAACATTTTTTCAAGGAAGATGGATAGGTTGCAGTAGAAATACACAAGTACTGAAGTCTCAATTCTGACCTGGGAGTGAATAATGCAAATAATATTAATGAAGGTAGGGTGGCCGTCTGTCCTCTGGGATGAAAATAGATAACATCTCAGTGCCACAGTGAAGACTGAAAAACTTGTATCACTTCCAGTCTTTAGAAATGTGTTCAGCATGTCTGAGCAGTGCCACTGACTTCCTCGCATGGACAGCTTGCTTGGGGGTGTTCTGCAGGGCTGAGACCTCCAGGATCATTCTCTTTGAGTCAGTAAAGCTATACTGACAGAACTGAAGTGAAACAAATGATTAGTGACTGTTAGGAAAGGCCTACTGTGTCACTTTGTCCCTTGTCCTCCAGGCATGTTTTCTGTTTTAAACCACTTTGGTATTAAAATGACTCAAACTGCAGGCTTCTCTCTTGAGAAATTTTTTTGCAGCACAAGAAATCTTCTTGACTGTTCTGATTAAATTTCCCTTATTCTCATCTCATCCTTTCTAATGTAATTCCTTTTGCACAAAGTTTTCATTCTCCTATTAGTTTGTGTTGCTGAGTTCAGCGGCTTTCCTCTCTTCCTTCCATCTGGTCAGCTTGGATGGTGCAAATTTTGTGCAGTCACTCCTCGGGACAAATTCATTCCCAGCAGAGGCTTCCTAGGAGATGTGCCTAGGGATAGAACTGAGGCTGATCTTCTTCCTGACCCACCGTGAAGTTGGATGAAATAACTGGTCTAATGCAGTGGGGTCTGGGGAAGTGACAGTACAAGAGGGAGTACATCAGGATATTTCTGATTTGTTTCTGTGAGTGAAATTGCTCATGGAGTTCCCCATTCAGCAGAGGTTGCCAAAGAAGCAGTTCATAAGCAGTAGCAACAATTTTTACATTGGCTGAATATTCTCTTGGGTCCCATTGAATGCATAATTTCACTATAAGCCTGGCTTTTCCCAGTAGGCTGAGGTTATGTTACAAGTTCCAGAAGTTACCTTATGTCTGTACAATACCCTTTTTACTTAACTATGCAAAGGGTCAGTCTCTGCCTCTTGTGGGTGTGCAGCAGGCTGAGTGCTGGGATGCTGTTTCCTATTTCCCAATACTCCAGGACCATTCTGCTTTTCCTAGCAGCATTCTCCCAACGAATACGTTTGTATTGTTTTATTTTCTCTCTTTGTTGTAGAATTCTATTTTTTTTCTAGACTGAAATTTCTTTTTTGCTTCTTCCCACTTTTAAAATCTTTTTAATTTTCCCAGTTTATTTTTCCTGTACTCTGTCTGACAACACTTCTGAATTTGCTAGGTCTTTAATGTACTGTTTAAAACATGTTGAATTAGATGTCACTTTACTGGACATATCTCAGGCTTCACATATTTTGTCCCTTGTATTGTCCTTGATTGTTCTTTGGTCAGTGTTAAGGCTGTGTGACAATGCTCCTATATAAAATGAGTAAAAATTTATTTTCCATGCATGTGTTATGGGAGACCTTTGTGATTCTGCAGGAAGTATTTTATTCCAGGGAATGTTTTCAAATTCAGGAAGCCATCTAGTGTGTCATAGGAAAGGGGCTACCTGCCAGGAGAACAGAGAAACTGTGACATTACAGTTGTATTCACTTACTTGGCAGCATCTGCAGAAGGCACTGATGGAGATTCTCGCCCAGTGAGAAGGAAGGAAAAGAAAAAAAGAGAGAAATGCAGCTGGAAGAATAGAAGATTCAGAAATGAAGGGAAGATACCAGTGATGCAAAGTTAAAACAACACCAGGGAGTTCTCAGTGATGTTTCTGTCAAAATGCCCCTGTAGGCAGTGCAAGGGAAGTGACATCTTTAACAAGCAGATGAGCTGGGAAGGATGGATGCTAGGCTAAATCATCATTTAGCCAAGGTTGCCAAAATATACATATAACCAAGATATATATACATATATATTTCATATTGGTACTGTTCATTGCTTGTCATTCTGCTTTCTCTTGCACTTCTGCTATTTTTCTCTCCCTGTTGTTTTCCTTCCTTCTCTTAGGTTTTGTTTCTTACCAAGCATGAAGGTTAGATTGAATGAAATTGAATGAAATTCAATCTGCCTTTTTCCATATTCAGATTATTTTTTTTAATTTCTTTTTTAGTTCAGTGCTCTTTGTCTCTATAAAGTTGTCTGCCTTTAGTCCAGAAGATTCTAGTGATAGGCGTGCTAGAAATCAATTGAGTGATCTTGGTACTTATATGGCAAACTTCTCCAGCAAAAATCCTGTGAGTCATATTGCCTCTCCTCTTTTGAGAAGCATGGTGCAAAAATGCAATTGTTCACCCTGTAAGTTCTGCAGAAAATGTTACTTAGGTAACAGTTACGGAAAATTCAGAGAATCTGAACGCCCAGCCTTAATCTTACTATTAAAGTAAGAACTGTTGTCCAGTGCAACGTTTGTATTCATACATTTTTTGCACCACTTTCCAAGAGTTGGGACTGTTCTATGAATAAACCCTTTCTGTTTCCTTCCATAGCAATTCCACATCTACATTTCATCTCCAAATCATTATTTTGTGTTTTTTGAGCATGCCAAGTTATAAATCATACATTGACTGAAAATTATTCATAAAATACGCATCTGGGAAAGTTTGTTCTTTGTTTATTTTGCCAGCAGCTAAGTTTCAGGAAGAATTATCCAGATGACTTATATGTGATGTAAGCTTCTCTCAGTGTTACTATAAACTTTTCCTGGAAGCTTTGTGCCGTTAGAGTGCATTTCCTTTCCCTCTTCGCTCAATGAAAGATAGTGGTTCAGGAATTAAAAAGCAAACTTAAAGTTCCTGGTGTGGAGAGTCGGACGTATAAGAATACAAATGTGTTCAAAGGGAAGCTGCTTCTTGCCCTGTATCAT
>JAOWBP010003659.1:29232234-29246709 GCA_028571105.1 Tragopan temminckii
ACAAAAAAATTAAATTTTTAATTCTTTTTTTTTTTTTTTTTTTTTTTGCTTTCTTTTAAAAGCAGGAAGACCTCAGTTTTAGATCTTGTATTCTAACATTTGTGTGACACAAATGAACTATAATTTTGCACTTAAAGAACTGGACTCATAGCATGCTTATGCCTATTAAAAACAAAAATCCTGACCAGCCTAGCCTTTAATTTATGTGGATTTATTTCTGAGTAGTCACAAGCTGTAGCTCTTGGTTGTGCAATGCTGGGGTTGGAAATGAGGCTGCTGCTTGGGTGGAAAATGCACTACTGCTACAGTTTCAAACAGTTTTATCATCTTCTGTTGATTGTCCTGGTTTAAAATATAAAATAAAAAGTATCAGCCTCCCTCGGCTTCAGCACTTTGAGAGAAGTCCTAATCTGCTTAGATTTGCTTAATAATTGTTTCCTCCCAGGAGCATGTTAGAATAAAACATCAGTCTGGAAGGTCAGGGAGAAGTCTTGGCTTATTCTGCACTTCCCTCTCCCTAGGAGGCACACCAGCTGAGACTCTGGGTGTGCTGCTGTCGGTTGGGAACAGTCAGATGACAGTTTTACTTCCTCCTCCTAGAAGCAAAGACTGTGCAAAATGAAATTTTCATGCAGACCTTCTTATCTTACTGCCTTTCTGTTCTTGGGTCAATGTGAAATGATGACTGATGGTTCCTGTTGACTTGCTGAGAGATGCTCTTCCCAAAGGTGTGCAGCACTTGGCCAAAAGTAAGGCTTTCTGATTCTTGAAAATTGCAGTACAGTTCCTTTCTCAGGTGAGGGGGGAAAAAAGGTACTCCCTGCCTTGCCCATTGCCCCTGTGATTTCTGTACTGTACAATCTCATCAGATCTCCACTACACTTGCAGAAACAATGGTAGATGGTGAACAAAGCCAAAAGCCTACAAAGGGGAGCAGGATTAGTAACCAATCCTTCTGGTTGCAGTTTTGCTAATTAAGTTAGTCCTTCAAGGCAAAATGTGTGTCATTTCTAGTGCTGTCATCCTTGTGGTCTTGGTTCCTGGGATAAACCGGTTTCCTTATTTCTTCTGCAGGCAAATACTGGGGGGAATATTTTGAATGAGAGCAATGTAATGCTGAGTAACCTGGGGAGGAGTGGCACAAGATGTCTTTAGAATCTCTGTGGAGACTCCAAAGATGGGACCACAGTGCTTTTCTGAGCTGCATGGCACCGCGTGTGGTGTTGCTGGTAGGGAAGCAGCTACAGAGCAGTGCAGGATTCCCTTCTTACCTACTTCTTTCCTTCCTCCCCTATGACCTGCAGAGAAAAGCAGTATGGCAATATTACAAACTTGTAGGATAACCACAGGAACACCAGCTCCAACAGAGGAAATGCTTTGATCTCAGTATTTTCAACAGTAGGAGTGTCTGACATTTTATTTATTTGAAGCTACTTTAAAATGACACTGAAGCCTCATCATATATTCCTGAATTTCAGGATGACAAGCTGGGTAGGTGGGGAACTGTCAGCATATTGCACTGAGACTTAGGTATTCCTTGAAGCTGAAAGCTTCCATCTGCTGTAGTTTGCCACACCTTAAACTGGTTCCACTACTACGTTGCCACTTAAGACAGCAGCCAAAGCTGAAAGCAGGAGACAGACCTGTCTTGTGCTGGTGTGTTGTTAATCTATTCCAAGTCACAAAGGTGAAGGTCCTCCTGTGGGCACTGACTCTGTTCTTCAGTCCCTCAAACATAATGCACTGCTGCTTGTCCCATCTTGGTCCCCTCGCATACCAGGTGTCTGGTCCAGCTGGTTCTAGTTCCAGTCTCATCATGTTTTCATTTCAAGATCAAGGAAGCCAGGGCCTTGTCAGCAACATATTTTTCCCTACCTTGATCTGGGAAACAGCTGAATCACCCAGGCTGCCAATCTAGATGTCAGGTGCTTGCCTCTATCTTCCAGAAAATTCTGATTAGGGAAATGGAAACATCTCTGAGAATGAGAGAAAGAGAAGACATGTCTAACAACTCCAAGGGGTTGTGTTTAATACGGCAAACTGCAACTTGAGCATTCAGTAGTAATGGGCAGCGTAATAACAGACACTGTTATCAGACTTATTCCGTAAACCTTACTCATAGAGATGTGATGACATTAATTTGCTTCCAAGTGGGGTGCCAGAGAATTTATAGCTTGTCTAGTTACCGTGACAACTCAGTTGATGAATGTGTTATCTTCAGATGTGTAGGTTTTGCTCTGTTGCGGATTGTTTTGCTTTGATTCCATTGTGCTTTACAAAACAAGTGTTTACTTTAGCCAGTCTGACACTGATGTTTGCTTTTAAATGAGGGGAGGTACGAGTTTTCATTGTAGTATCAATTAATGTTTATCAACATTATTAGACTCCCTTGGGATTTGTCTTCGCTATCTTACTGAAATAGGATTAATAGAGAAATGGGATTTTAGAGAATTTAACTGTAGGATAGTAGCTGTGCTAATTAAAGATTTTGAAGGAGACCAACACATTATTGCTTGTGGGAGGCAGGCTGGACTGTAAGCCTCTTCCTCCTAAGCCTCTGCACAACATCCTAGAGTGGCCAGGAGGCAGTATTCAGGGAAAGGAACAGGACAAGCCTTTCCCTTAGTGTCTTTCCAGCTTGGGAGTGCTGAACTTGATGCAGTCTCTTCTTCCTGCGTTTTCCTTTGGCTGCTGTTGGTGGTGACATTTGGCCAGAAAGACCTTTGGCCTGATCCAGAGCAACTGTTGCTGTGTTCTTGATCCAATGGGCTTTTATGTACCTAAAAACATGACCCACAAGGCAAGTACTGTATTCAGAAGCATGAATATAAGGGATTTGGGGTTATTTATTTTGGGATTCATGGGACTTTTGAGTCAGTAGGTGTAAATGAACTTTTAACATATCTTTATCTGTTAACTTACAAATTGTAGCCATGCCACCTTCGTGAAACAGCTCTACAGTGTGCTCCCCTGAAGTTTCAGGTCCATAGGATGTGTTCCTACTCCCCTCTCTTGTTTCCTTGCCTGACCTTTCACTGCAGTTAAATTGAGAGGGGAAGGCTCAGAAAGGCAGAACTTGCACAAAAAGCTGAATTCAAAACTGTACTTCCTGCTTTTGTTTTGTGTATAAGGAACAGCAGTCTTATTTTCCTGTAAGAAAGCAGGCCTGCTCCTTTTCCTTACTTTGCCCTATGCTGCTGTCTTCCTGTAGGGGCTAAGTAAGAGTGGGAAGCTATTGCTTTCCTCTCACCAAGAAAATAAATCTAATCCTTCAGCAGTGGGATAGCAGTGACCCATTTAATGCACTCTAAGGAAGTTAAATTACTACAAACTTTGAAGGTAGCACTTGTGAAAATATATCTCAAAGTGATCATTATGTTACTTGGTGCATAGCTTATCCTTGTCACGCAGAGCCTTAGGAGTGCCTTAAATTACAGCTTCCATGATCTTAAATCTATTTCTGCTATGACCCCACCCATGATTATCAGAACCACTGGGTCTCCTACCAGTTGTGGAGCTTTGTTCTATTTTGTTCTCCAGAAGAAAGGTTTTTGAGTCACAACAGCAAAGGTCTTCTCAGACAAATGTCAGCCCACCAGAAGCAGATAGAACAGGAAAGCAAGAGCAGGCAAACAAGATAGTTACCACTTCCACTCTCCAGTAGTACTGAGTTCCTGAACTTTGTATTGTTTTAGTCTAATTTCCATTAATTTAATAATCCTCAATGCATTTTGTTTTCATGGAAATGTCTGTTTTCCTCTTATATTCTTGCAAGCACTTAATATCCATAATACCCTTTAATAAGAATTACAAAGTTCAGTGCTTAACGAAGAGCCACATGCCACTGTTTTAAACATGAGTTCCAGCTTCATTTAGTGGAATTCTGAAATTTCAATAGCAGGGTTTTAGGTTTAGTTTCTAAGTAAAGTTTGTCTTTCTTGAGCTTTTCCCTGATAACTCATTGCCCACTTCAATTTCTGAGACTTTGTTTGCTTTATAAATAACCACAGAGAACTAAGCTGAAGTTTCCACGAGTCTATCTCCTGCTATCCTTTAATTCTACTCCAAGGGTCAATGGTCAGCTTACAGCCCAGCAGTGAAGGCAGAGCCCCTCTGCCAAACTCATTTTTCACATGTGCTTTTGGACATACATTCCACTTGTTTTTACATCCAGTGTTGTCAGCTCTCTTTGCTAACATCTGCTATTGCTGCACAGATTATCAGGCTAATAATCCTTATGCTACATTTCAAAAGGCAGCTTTTTAGTTTGGATCAGCAGCCAACCTCTAGAAATGGAGATTCCTCAGTGTTTGCTGTGAAATCACAGGACTTCCCCTAGGCTTCAGTGAAAAAAACGAATTTTAAAGCTCAGAGGGCTCAGGCCTCACAAGTCCTTCAAAGATGTTGAGAAAGCTAGGAGTCACTTTGAAGCCTGTTTTGACACCCAATTTTTGAACAGTTTTTAAATAACTCCATTCAACCAGAGTAATATTGCTGTCGGGGTGCTTTGCCTAATGTCACTTTAAGGTTTAACTTATTCATGTCTCATTGCTTGAAGTGAGCATTCCTAAACACAATGAAGTGTAAAAAGCTTTCTGCAAAGAACCAGCTTGACTGTCCTCAAAAGACTCCTGATAGTAATGCCTTTACAACTGTGTTCCTAGAAAGCAGTGTGTCAAAAGCTACAGCAACAGCAGTCAAAGTTTTGTATTAAATGATCAGTCTTTTAATCAAGAAATCAATTGCATGAGGAAGCATACAAAACAGTTTGAGATGAACACTGTTAGAACAATGTTCTCTGCTACAAATAACATTTGCAGCATTTATGTGTACGTACCTCTCTGTGGGATAGGGCTTGCAAAACCATTTTGCAAAGTCTGCCTGTTTTTACACCACAACATCGTACACCAGTTCTGGTTTGTGTGCCACCACAAATTCATGATTTGTTCAGTCACTGATGTCGATTGAATTTGTTGAGAGATTCAGAATTTACTTTAGTCAGAGCCCACACTTACATACAAAAGCCTATCTCTAAATTCCTCTATTGTAGAATAATACTGTTTCTTCTGTAGATGACAGAATTTCTGCTTCAAGTTCTTCTCGTTTTATCTGAAATATACAAAAAACAGAATTACCAGGATACGATGGTGTTCACTCTTCACTACTGTATTGAACTTTGCACAAGCCAAAGCACTGTATTCAGAAGCAAGAGTAAAATGGAATTTGGGTCTCTTTGTTTGTTATGTGGTTTTCTGGTTTTTTTTCCCCTCTTCTCTGACATTTCTACATATACAAACATAAAAGAGGAAATGTATTTTATTTAAAGCTAGAGGTACTCTCAAGATCTAAACAGAGCTCTAGCAATATTATCTTTGCTGATTGTATTTGGGTGACTCACTCAGGAGATCTTCCATCAAGGACTGAGCAATTAGGAAACTCAAGGAGAAACAACCAGCCATATTTTCAGCACAGAATTTCTCATAAATCCCCTCACATCTGGTTTACTCTTGCCACAACAAATTGAGAAATCCCTAAAAATAATAAGACGCCAGCATTTTTAGGCTAATAAGAACAAACACTGGAAATTACAAGAGCCCCATCTGTGATTTTCTGAGAATATTCACAGTGCTTTAAGGGAGAGGAAACTCAGAAAACCCAAGCTCTTCTCTCATTTGTCCTTTTCTAACCCCCAAGGTTCCAATAGCTAATTCCTCCCTTTAAAACCTGTCAGCAGGTTCCCCCAGGAACAGGTTACACACTTCACAGTTCAGTAAGGCAGGCTGAAGAAATTTTACCTGAGTTGGTTTACCTCTCTGGTGCTGACTTCTAATGAAAACAAAGATTATCATCTCAACCCTTGCTATCTCCAGCAGGATTGAAAACAGCGCCAGGAGATCCTTGAGTGTAATCTGCAAGGCAGCTCTCCTGACCTTGCTTGCTTCAGACTGTTGTGCAATTGATATATTTACACTTCTCAGATGAAATTTAAGTGACATACAAGCAACCCTGGCACAGCAAGTCCTGTAAGCCTCTGTGTAGTATGTGGGCAGAGTCTCTGCTGCCTCCTTTCAGATACACTAACCATTTAAACCCCATTATTTTTGTTACATGGCCTTAAAACCACTGACAGGAAATGCAAAATGACTGTTTAATATAACAATAATCCTAAACCAATTTATTTGAAAGGACTTACCTCACCACACTGCGGGAACATGCCAAATGAAGTTGGTAACATCCCTGCCAGTACTGCCATAATCAGAAGCATCCTCACTGAAGCTAAAGCACGTGGATTTCTTGCAGTGTTCACTCTGCCAAAGACATTGAAAAGATAAATATCTCTTTTGTCTGTCAGGTTATTTTTCAAGGCCAAGGTGCTGTTTTAGTAGCTACACCGTAGAAAAGCAATAGCCTAGGCTTATGAATCCTAAACGTGTAATCCTTGTCTCCTATGTTCTTATTCCTAACTTCCTGTTCTTTCCCTTTGCTTTGTATTCAATTGCAGCATTTTGCAGGCCTTAAGTAACAATATATGATTAAGGAAATAAGCAGCAAGATCAAAATGACAAAACAGGAGAAGGTGCATTCATGTCTTAAAGTGTTGCAGTCCTTTGATGAAGATTTTTCTTGGAATACCCTCATTCCTTTCAGACTTATTTCCTTTTGGCAATCCTACCTTGCCTTGTGCAACATTACTCAATTTTTTTTTTTAATTTACCAAACATTTTTATTTATGTCTTCTGATAATAGAAGTCCATTAACTTAACACAGGGGACAGAGAATTTATTTAGGCAATGCAAAATTACCAGTACTTTTACACAGCACAAACAACTCCTATCAAAAGTTCAGGGCAGATGAAAAGTTCTGATAAAGCATACAATGAGTTATTTTTATGAAATAAAGTTTCTACACGTTGCAAAACAAAAAAAAAGTTTTATAATGTATGGATGGCTATTTGCAAGTTGGGGTCTAGTTTTAGCTGAAAATTCAGATGTTATCTCTTCAGAAATGTCAAATCTAAGCTAAGTGCAGTGAACAACCTTAACACCAGGCATTGCAACTCCAACCACAGTTATGGAACCTAGGTGCTGGGACACAGCCTGATGGGAGAGCACAGACAAATGGGAGAACAAAGGATATGCTCACAGATACGACTTCCTGCAAACCATCAAAACACAGATGCTGACATAATAAGGCTCACTGATTTATCTAAACTAATCACTATCTGAACAGAAACCTCCCACCCAGTCCTCCAAGGCAATTAGTATCCCAGAACCAAAAGAAAAAGTAGGCAAGCAGTAACAGCCAGACCAAACATCAGAACACACACTGACCAAGCACACCCAGCTATTTTGAAATACCTCTTACCTTTCTACAAAGTGCATAAGTGCAGCTGGCAGGAAGAACGTTGTCCCAAACAAGATTCCTCTTGATAATGCTGTTTCTTTAACAGCCTCCAGGAAGGGCAACAAAAAGAGTCATTAAAACAGTGGTCTCTATGGCCTCAAATACCACGTTTCTGTGAGTAATTTTGCATAGTACTCTGCAATTTCAAGCAACAGGGAAGTGAAGGATAAAGATCATTTGTTAGGGAATTTTTTGAATGGAAACTAAACTCCTACATATGGAAAATGCTTCATATGTGACTAAGAAACTCCTTAACAAAGCTGTATTGAGTTTTCCAATTCAGATCTGTTTTTTTGTTTGTTTGTTTTTTAAAGTTGTGCTGAACTCTTTCTGACTGGTCATACTCTCTAGACATGCTAACTACCCTGTGTGAAATATTCTCTCCCTAGGTCTTCGCAGATCCTTATGCTCACCTAGCTTTTTCTCTCCTCTAATGCAGTGGCACAGAAAAGGAAGGTCACTGACAGCGCATAAATATGAGTCTTTGTTTAGTTTCTTAGATGATTAAGGAAGGGAGAAAATACAGAATCAGAATGGCCAGCAGCTGGAACTTGAGCATAAAATGCACCATCACATTGCAGATCAAGAAATTGCCCTTTGAGAGGCAGAGTCTTTAAACAATATTCCTGCCCTGGACGATGCATGTACTATTTACTATAAAGGGCTTTTCTCTGAGGTGTCCTATCAGAAGAAGAAACTTGAGGAGTCTTGCCTCCTTCCGAGGTGAGCTGGAAAGCAAAAAAGCCTGTGCTAGTGTTCTGTGCTTTAACTCTGGTGCTTGGTATACTGGCTTGGGGAAGCTGCCAACCCTTGGGGACACAAGACAGATGCCAGCCTGGTTCCATAAACCTAACCCAAGCCCAGTCCAAGATTCAGTACGTGATGTGGGATTCCTCAGTTTAGTATAGAAAACTGTCTCTCACCATAATGTTTAGATCTAAGCAGAAAACGAAAGACAAGTCAAGAGAGGCCTCCCACACCTTGCCTACCTTCTCACCAGCCTTCTTTGACACTCCTACAACCTTGCCATTCCTGTCCATCACTTCAATTCCATTCTCAAATTCTGGGCTTCTCACCGCTACCACAGTAAAAGCACTCATCAAGCCTGCAGAGTTAAGAAGGATTTTGCTTAAAAGATCCAGTGAGGCTATTTCAATAACTATATTGTGTACATTTCATATTTCCAGTTCAACAGTTCACAAATGAATAACCTGGCTGCTTAGGAAGAGATTGCCCCATAAAATCTAACTTGATCTTAATTCTTGTTTCAGAAGCTCAAGCAAAATGTTAAGGCATCATCCCCAAAAGGTGCATTGTTATTATGGACAAAGATATTCCATTATGTCATTGTGTGTCTCAGTCACATCTGACAGAGCCCCAGATGGATCCTAGATGAAAATGTTTTGGTCTCCTCCCAGTCTAACTCTACAAAATGCCTGAAAACATCCACCCCACAATCAGCCACTGAAAACACAAACCTAAACCACTGGCACTTCTGAAGGCTGTACTGAATAGGAGTTAACAATCTATGTGGTTTTCTCTTCTTTTCTAGACTGAGATCTAGGCATAACAGGACAGTCTGCCAAACTGACCTTGTTTGAAATAGAAGATTTCTCTCTTTATTAGTTTTTGGCAGAGCTGTTCAATAAAGACATCAGTGTAAAACATGGCATTTTTCAAATGCTGGATAATAATAATAACTCTCAGGTTTCCCTTTACATTTAAGAAAATGGAAGCACATTTTAAAATGAGTCTCATTCCCTCACAAGGTTAATACCATTCTGGTGTAACCAACTCTTTGTACACTGTCAGCAGTTACATGCCAGCAGCAGCCACAACATGAGTAAGAAACTATGACAGTGCACAGCTAGAGCTGCGCTGCACTCTGGTGTCACCTATGTGCCACAACAGGGCAGGCCAGCTCCAGTGCTACTGCACTGATCCCTCCTGGGGATATCTGAGTTCATCCAGGAAAATAAAAAGTCAACTGCATCCCTGTATTGCTTCACAGAAATAGTTTTATGTCATACATACAAAAAAAAAAAAAAAATCAGGAAATTGCTCTGCACTTCTAGAACTACAATAAAATAAATCGAATAAAGGTTGCTGCTCTGACCAGCGAGTATTAACTCCTACACAGAAAGGACAGTACCCAGCAAAGGCAGTTGAAGAAGGGGGTAACAGACATTATCCACGCAAGGGCAAGAAAACCCTACTGTCAGACCAAGGCAGCAAACAGCCCTCAGATCTGCTACATAATGTATAATTCCTTTTTACTCACCTAAAAGAGGAGCAGGTAGAAGCCTTTTGACAACTAGATGTGTTATTGGACTCTTCAACGTGTACCGGTCCATAAAGAAAAAAGGAAAAGCCTAAGGCATTGGGAGGAAACAAGCACCTTCTATTAGAAAGAATGTACAGTTTTTCAGTACGTGCAACAGTCTAGGAAAATAATTCTGCAGCTTTGTACTTAGATATCATCTCTAAAACTAAGCAACTTATGTGATTTGATATTTCAACAAAATAGATACGCTTTCTAGTTACTAAAGGTTTTTGTGATCACACATTTCTATAAGAAAAATCTATAAAACAATATAATAAAAAGTATTAAACACTGTTACTTAAAGGACAGTAGTACGAACACAGACTTGGACCAATTTCACCAACTGTTTAGAGTGAGACAGTTGTCTTTGACAGCACAATATTAGACAGCAACATACAGAGTTACTCCGTGTTTGTAAACTCTGGTCACTTCCTCTCACCACCCATTCTCTAGTACTGTAAAAAAAAAAAAAAAAAAATTAAGAAGGACATCACAGGAAGCAACAGAGGAAGCAGAGCAAGGCATAGGCTGATGGATGAAAATTCTTGTTCTCAGTTGTTCTTGAGGAAGACATCAGAGTAGAGCTTTACAGGGCAATTCTGAAGGATTGTGGCAGTGTGGTTATCTCAGGGCCTACTCCTTCTCAGGGGAGATTATCCAGGAAGCAATCGTAAACAAATACATACACCCAAAAGTGCTGCATAGGAAACAGCTCCCACACCCAACAAGATTTGCTTTTGGTGAAGCGAGTTCTCCTAAGGAGAAAAGAAACATGACTACATAAGTACACCTGTAAATCACTTTCAAAATGGTCTTGTACAATGAAAATGATCCCCAAAATAAAAATAAATACGTACTTCATCCTTAATGGTACAATTTCCATTTAATAGGGTAAATCCTGTGGTGTATGCATGAAATGCAAACTGCAGAAAGGAGAGAGTATAAGCAAAAATGAATTTGGAACACAGACAAGACGACTTGTAAATGTAGAAAGAGGCAATTACCTGACAAAGAAAAATCTGTTTTGCCTGCAGCTGAAGCGACGAAGAAATGACCTAAGAGAAAAACCCCACAGGAAAATTAGTTTAGTGAATCTAGGAGTTGTTGGTGAGCAGCGGTTGCCTACAGCATGAAATGTGCTGCTGTGTGACCGGTCATGGCAGTGCCAAAGGCTCCAGCAAGTGCCAGAAGCCATTTACCTTGATTTTAGGCTAACACACTTTCTTGAAATAGATGTTACATATTCACTTTGTCTATCCAACATAAAACATAGACACAAGAGTGATTAAAACACTGTGCAAAGAAAAAAAAATATATATATATATATATATATATGTGTATTTGAGCAAGATGCTTTCTTACTCAAAATAAAAGTTGTATTTGTGCCTGTGAAGTTTAAATAGAATAAGTTAGATACTACAGATATAATTAAAGAAGTGAAGGAGTCAGGGGCTTACAGGTTTTATTTACGTAAATACTAGATGTAACTGACCTCCTGTTAACATTTTAGTAGTTACTTCCCAACTCCTCCTCCAAATCAAACAGTGAATAAGAATATCAGACCTTCCTTGAGGTCTCACAAGCTATCAGTATGAAACATCCTCAAAGAAAACACAGCTGAGAAACCTAAAACTTCCCATTCCCTCCCTCAAGACCTTAGCTCTGGAAAATGTAAGCCAAGTGGTGCACCAGTGCTTCTCATTGTTACTTACCAATGGAAGAGTTATAGGCAGGAAAGCTAAAAAGAAAGAAACCTTTATTTTAGTAACAGAAACTACTGTGAGTCCAGATTAATGTTTTTTTTAAACAGAAAATTTCCCACCCCTCCCCCCCCTTTAGTTTCAGCTGTCAATAAAAGACTTGTTCACCAAATAAACTTAGAAAACAATAATAATCCTTGCTATAGATGCAATTCTAACCTTTGTCTCTCATTCCTCATTCAAGAAACCAAAGCATCTGGTCTTGGCTTATAGCCAAAAGGAGTCCCTATGAACCCCAATCACAACAGCCACTCGGGAACTGTATGACCAACAAACTATATGACTACTCAAAGAGACAATGGCAAGAAAGGCTGCCACAGCCATGAGTGCTTATAGAGGGATGTTCATTTTCAAGCAGACTGTAGGAGTAAATAAGTCTTTAAAAGATAAGGGAGTGCAACTAACAGGAGTAATAGTCCACTTGATTCTCATACCGAGAAAAGCACCACTGTGTGGTATTGCATGGGATATTTAATATCTGCCATTCCTCACTGATGCTTCAGTAGCATGTTCAGTTGCAGCTTCTCTGAAAGGAGCTCACCTGGAGGTCTGAAGAAAACAGGAATTATCTTGCCTGTATCGGGATGTACACTGGCCTTAGAAGAAAGAAAAAAACCAAAAAAGATTAGACCACCTGTTCCATACTTAAATAAGAAAGAAAATTGATTTCTAAATCATTTGGAAACTTACCAGGCTCAGCAGGAAGGCTTGTTTTGTCTAAATAATTTGAGAATCACGTTAGTAATCAAGTTTTCGAAAAGCGTGACCGAAATCTTGTTTCTAAATTTACTACGTCATTTTTTCTGGTAACTCACTATTATGCAGTGTTGTGTACTCACATCCCTTTAATTTTTTCCCTAAAATTTCTCCCCACATACTCGGTTGAATATAATTTAGTCACATCTCATACGCTATTAACACTAAACACATACTATGACAGAATAGCAAGTAAATTTTAAACGCCTACTGGCTCATTTAAAACAGAAAATAACAACATTTCAATATGGCTAAAAGCCTAAAGACTTATTGTTAAGACTTTGGTTTTTCTGCAGTCACAGAATATTTCAGTTCTCCTTTCAGGCTCTGACACACAAGGTACAAAATGCCATATGGGTACAGCAGAGTCTCCACTGAAACAAAAGCAAGACTCCTCTAATGAAGCAACTTCAGCACTTCCTTCCAGTAACTCCACGAGGAGGTTTCCCACCCAATGCTACTGCTCATTTCATGAGAGGTGAAACCAAACAACCTGTGCTCTGTATGATGATGTAACACCAAAGACTCAAAATGCGCTCTGTAAGTATTTTGCATATTTTGCATATTCTTCCGAATGATTACACTGAAGTTTGGCAGCAGTCATCTAAAGAAATTCCTTCTACATTCTAGAAACGTTTCTGTTGTAAAGAGTTTTTCTTGCATTATCCCTTATTACCAGATCTCAGTATTCTGTCTGATCTTACACTAACATCAGATATTTCAACCATGAAAAAAAGACATCCTTATTTTCTATCAGCCATGCTCCAAAATACCTGATGATTCTGTATGGGCTCACTTTGGGTCTTTTCAGTGTTTTCTAACAATAACCGGGCTTTTCTTATTTCATCCTGTATTAGAGAAAAAAAGAAAACAAAAAATAACTCAGACTTCAATAGTCTGAAGTACAACATATCAGCTGTGACACTAGAAACACAAACGTGTAACATCAAGCTAGTGCACCCATCCCTCACCAGAGTAATGAAAGCAAGAATGCAGTAGGCTGGCAGACCCCACTGCCAACCCTTAAATGAGGGCTGGGAAGGGGTGGATCCTGGCTCCAGCCCTTCCGGTCACTCAGCTGCACTGCATGCACCTGAGCTCCCCTGGGCTGGCCCTGCCTTACACCAGTTGCTCAGTCACTGCTTCAGGCTGTGACTTAGCATTTCTGCTACAGCTGTCTACACAGAAGGTCTCTTGGGAGGCTTTATGAGATGGCTGGACTTTTCTTCAGCAGGCATATCTCTATCTGTAACTGCGTATCCTAACGCAAGGAGGTGTGAACTAATCTCAGCCCTCCAAATTCCTAAACGTACTACCAAAGTTTACTTTGGTGTTCATATATTTAGCATGCAAGTACTAAATTAAATTTCCTCTGTCGTCTCTAACACAGGTGGAACTACAGAAGGACACTGTTTCTGCTACCCAACCTGAACCTCCCCTGGCACAACTTGAGGCCATCATCTCTCATCTTACTGCTGTTAGCTGGGAGCAGAGGCAGACCCCGCCTCACCACAACCTCCTCGTAGGGAAATGCAGAGTGCAATGAGATCTCCCCCGAGCCTCCTCTTCTCCAGAGTAAACCATCCCAATTCCCTCATCCGCTCCCCATAAGATCCGAGTTCCAGATCCTCACGGCTCTGTCGCCCATCTCCAAGCATCCCGCAGGGTCCTGATGTCTCTGCTGCAGTGAGGGGCCCAGAACCGAGCGCAGCACTGAGGTGCGGCCCCACCAGTGCCAGCACAGAGGAACGGCGACCTCCTGCTCCTGCTGGCTGCGCTGCCGCTGGCACCGGGCAGGACTCTGCTGGCCTGCTCGGCCATCTGGGCACACGTTCAGCCGAGCATCAACCAACACCTCCAGATCCTCTCCACAACGCAGCTTCCCAGTCGCTCCAACCCCAGCCTGCAGCGCTGCATGTGACCGAAGCGCAGACCCGGCGCTTGGTCTCGCAGCCATTCTGCGCTACAGAGAGCCCGCAGACAGAACTGCCTTCGAAGGAGCATCAGAGCTCCGCAGCACGGCGCAGACCCGACAGATCGGCACCGGAACACTCACCGCGGGCTTCAGGAGGTGCAGGGGGTCTAAGACATCCGCCCAGAGAAACAGCCTCTGCCAAAAGGACTGCAGGAGACACGCTTTAGGGTGACGCCGTTAAGGGAGCGGTGCCCGTTCCGAGGAGCCCCGCGGCCGCTCCCTCCCGCCCGGTCCCGCCCCACGCCCCGCTGCTGCCC
>JAOWBP010003659.1:29256679-29268443 GCA_028571105.1 Tragopan temminckii
AAGCACTCAGTTCTGTAACAAACTGCATGCTGTGGGGATTTGTGGCTGAGTAACAGGTGGGTTTTTAATCTGGATTTCACTGACAGCCCAACTTTATTTTGTGGGTTTACCGAATTTACACTTCCTTTGCATAAAGAAAACTTGCTGTTCTATTTATTACTGTGGTCCTTTACTGCTATAGAGAGAACAAAAGGTCTCCATCCCAGCAGCTCCCCAGCTGAATTCCCCCCCTTCCCATGGGGGCTGACAGCCCCTATCGGCAGTAGGTGCAGGTTTTAGATGTTGGATTTGGTCAGATGAAATGTCTGACCACTGCAGTTCTCTAAAAAGATCAGGCAGTGAAATAAATACATGGACATGTCTGTATAGCTTACATCTTTCAGCCATTTGTCATGCTGCCTGGTCCTGAGCACTGAATGATTTGCCAACATATATAGCAATTTTCCTTTAAAAAGTTAAGAACACAAACTCTGGAACAGTTTCATTTGGTGCAATGGCTGTTAGCCTCATCTATCTCCATGTGAATGTGGCTGTACAGATAAAATTTAAAATACATAACTGAAGATATTGTCACTTTTTATAACTTTCTGATGACTGGAAAAAAGTTAATGTGGCACTAATGTTCAAAAAAGGCCAGAAAGACCATTTGAGAAACTACGGTCCAGATGATGTCACTTTATACTTGTACCCTGGTTAGGATGTTAGAGAAGAACCCAAGAGTCTTCCCTCTACTCAGGACTCATGAGACCTCACCTTGACTGCTGCCACCAGTCTGCCTCCAGTATGGGGAAGCTTGTGCTGAACTGGAACAAATTCAGCAGAGCGCCAACAAGACCACAGGGGCTGGAGCTTGAGGGGAGGGGACAGGGCTGGCTTAGACTGGAGCAGGGAAAGTTTGGGGGAATCCTACCAGCCAGCACCCCAAGGCAGTTACTAAGCTAGGCTTTTTATAGCACTGTGTGGACAGCAGGATGAGAGGCAACAGGTCGAGGCTGAAAAGATATTTAAGCTATTTTACTGTGAGAGCAATCAAGCATTCCGTTGAGCTTTTCAAGACCAGCCTGGGTGAGAGTGGTTCAGAGTAACACAGTCTGACTTGACAATAAGGAGTGGGGGCAGAGCACTTAACAGGCACTATTCTGTGATCTTCTGACACCAAACACTGTAGGTACAGCAACAGGTGCCTGAAGGGCAGCCATGGACAGCTACCCAAATCCAGGAGGTGGAGTGGATGCCATTCTCTAGTGCCATCCTTTGTGGGAGCGTACAATCACTGATCTTTGTTCAAAAAACACTGTAGCTATGAGGAATCCCAGAACTTGGCAAAATGAAGTGACAAGCTCCCAAAGTCACAGTCACCTGGTCCTCAGGTTGGATGGCTTAAGAGCAAAGTTTTCCTTAGAAATGAATAAGACCTGGAAAAGCTCAGAAAAGGGCAAGAAGAAAAGCACTGCAACTGTTGTTCACACAAAGTAAAATTAAACAAGCTTTAACTCAGAGAGAAACTAGCCTAAGTGTTCTGAGATTCTCCTTCAGACAGTACAGAAACAGGTATGCATACAAAAAAACCCCACTAACAGCTGTTCTACATTAAAGTACGCTGCAGGAAGTTACTAAAAAGACACTGTAGAAGCTAATTCCATAAGTTGTTTATTTATCATTGAAGAAACACACAGCAGCAAGTTCTGTGTTGGCTTCAGTATGACCAGATAGTTAATTGTTATTCTGCATCCCAAAATCAAAGTCAACACAGCCATTACTACAAATCACTTCTTTTGGAAAGGGAAAGAATTTACCCTGAAGACAAAGAATTGGGGAAAAATTCAACAACTTCTCCAAAACCACACATTTTAAATATGACAATATTTATAAATCCTTGAAAGGCATGAATTATCCAGTAATGGAAAAGCAGTTGTGCTATTGCAACAGAAAATACATAGCAATATGCTTACCAAAACACTTGAACTGTAAAAGCTTGGAGTTTTGTGTCTGCACACTGCAGCAGTATACATTACTGGAACAATGACTGCAACATGGCTTCGTAGGCTTCATGTATTCAAGTAAATCTACAGAAAAGATCCCAGTGTAGCTAATGCTCATAATGTTTGTTGTGTTTAATTCAAATTTAAACAACTTACTGAATTTAGAGTGATAAAATGTCTCCCAAACTGCCTGCCCTCAAAGATTGTAAAAAGAGGGGGGGAGGGGGTTATATTTTTTTCCTTTTTTGGCAAATTATGGAAATTGATCCAGTTCTGCTTTTCCCCTAATTCCACTGTGTGAATTGAGGTGCTTTCAAATGCACGTTCAGTGATAATACCCCATTCCAAATTAAGACAGACTAGAAATATAAAGGTCAGCTTGTTTTGGTGTGAAATAGAGGCATTACTCAAGGCAGCCTGCTTCTTTTTATTGTAGCAACAAATGATCCATGAAGTAAGCATCATTTGAAATTTCAAAAACTGGCATTCAATTTCCAACCTTCTGCTGTGAGTTTTGTGCATGATCAATCTATATGAGTAAGTAATTCAAGCTCATGCTTTCGTGTTATCTCAAAACATTTGTTAAAGAATTCCCATTCAGAATGTTTATAAGCACAAATATAATCTGTGGATTCGATCAAATCAAAGCTAAAACATTGGTTAAACTGTTTTGATATTCGCTTAGCGTCGTACAGTGGTCCACCCTTCTTCATCTGTCTCATTTTTAGTACGACGAACGGGCTCACGCTCCTTTTCTGTTTTCCAGGATCCCTTCTCCTTCTCCCCATCTCTTTCTCGATCTTTTGATGCTGACGGGGGAGCAGAAGCAGGAGGAGCAGCAGGGGCAGGAGCTGACCGCCGAACTGTTTCACGTTCTTCCCCACGTTCTTCTCTCCTATCGTCAGCACGCCGCCATGAGCTCGCTACAAACACAGAAGACATTAAAACCACCTTTTGTCATGTTCAACCAGCAGCCTGCAAGAGTTTAAACAAACAAGCCTAGCACCAACCGTCTGATTTACTGATTCTCAATCCTGCCAAGAGCTAATATGAAGATGACAGCCAAATGCACAGCTTAATTTTATAATGAAGTAATGGACAAGAACTATTCATGCCTCTTAGAGATTCACGATTGCTGTCAGCAAGTGAAGAGTCATTTTCAAAACAAAGTAACTGCAATAAGAATGTTCTAGTGATGTACATGGTTTTACAATGTAAAATACATCCTTATATTATTAGAATTAAAAGCACAAAAGTGTCTCTTTAGAAACAACTGAAAAATATTTAGGTGTTCTATGTCTCAACAGCCCTTTGCTGTTCAGCATTATTGAAGTCAGATGTGACACTGGATTACACAGCTCCCCTGATACTATTCTTCAGCATTCTTCGCTATATGAAGAATTGTTCAATTCCATCAAAGAAGCTTAAGAATTATACCCCAGCTATGAACAAAACAGTGTCAAATGCCAAACCAGATGGTCAAAAAATAAAGTAGTTCTTGATATTATTTTATAACACACACGCACACACACACACATATATATATATATATATATACACATAATGTATATATCTCCCCACACTGGGAACCCTCAACCTTTCTACTAGCTGCAGTCCTGTAAGGTGTGCTCTGTTTCAGTCTGCTCTGAGATCAGCTGCATGACAGCACCCACAATCAGGGAGCACCAATGCTCAGGGCAGAAACCAAATGAAATTCTGAACATGAGAACTCCAGAATGGCAAGATGTGGTATCTCAGGCTAAATGTCTTTGTTGTTACTGGCTTTTATAGGAGACAGCAAAGTATAAATGAATGTACGTAATTAAAACTCATTAATGTACATATTTAAAGTAGGTTATTCATAAAAAATAAATATCACTAACAGTGTGAAACCCATAAAGCCTTATCTGCAAATATTTCTCTCAGTTTTGAGAAATGAGCCAGAAATCACTTTCTGGGACACCTCTCTTGATGATTGAACTATAAAAAACTTTCATTCACCTCAAATGTAATGCAACAACGATAACTGCAGACTTAAAGTGTTATCCTTCTACTGCATATCTGAATTGCTACTATGATAGAAGAGTACAACTAAAAACAAGATTTTGGAAAATTTTTCAGTTGCACTACTGCTGCTTTGTATTACATTTTTACATACAGGGTGTTTAAGTGGCTGAAAAGAATCATCTCCTAATGCTGCCAGGGTAATGTGGAGGACCTGTAATAATTGCGAGCCTTTAGGAACACCAAAACAAACGTACGTTCTTCACGCTCAGATCTGAGGGGCGGTCCTCTTCTGAGCGGTGGTTCTCTGTCATCAGCACGGCGATCTCTCATGTCACGGCCACCTCTGTCCCATTCTTCACGACGACTTGAATCCCTCCAGCTAGATGTTTCCTCAGCTGGTCCCCTTCTCCAACCAGCATCATCCCTTTTGCCATTCAAAATGAAAAATAAGACTAAGTGTTAATGTTTTATCTTTGCTACAGAAAGAAGTGATGATGATACAGATATTTTCAGGTCTATGGGTCTCTATTTAATACACTGACTTCCAAAATCTTTTCTGGAGCCTAACATGAAATATGATGTACAGGGGAAAAAAAGCAAAATATTTAAAAGCAGAATCTGGGATTCACTCTGTTAGCATTTTAAAAACAACGAACCACTGTGCCATTATCCATTTACTACCTTAAAGAACTCCATTTCTGACACACCAACCACAGTTCATTTCACTACGTGACGTCATATTATTTCTTAATTACATAAAGGAGTCAAACCTGGGACGTCTGAAACGATCATCTCGATCAAAATCCCTTTCTCTGTCAAATTCACGGTCTTTCTCACTCTCGTCACGATCTTTGTCTCTATCCCACTCACGGTCTCCAGGAGGCCTGGAGTCTCGGGGAGGCCCCCAGCTGTCCTCACGAGCCTTCTCACGCTCTCTCCATCCCCCTGTAAGCAACAAAGTCAAAAGAATTTATGAATAACTTCTAATCCCTCAAAGATGCATTTACTTCTCTCCCATAAACCGTTTTGGATTTTTTTTAATTGGAAAAAGCTACTGGAGTGCAAATATAATGACTTGTGATAATTTTGGTATTGGTTTGAATTACATAATTGATGTCTAAAAAGTTGATGTGGCATCTGTAAAAATATAAAATAAAAATATAATAAACATACAAATGTGAATGTAAAAAAAATCAGGAACAGTTTCAAACACAATCAGAAACAAGTATTGGTTACCAACACTACTACTTTGAATTAGAAATAAACTTCATAGGAATAGAATTGGAGGATAATTCCGGTTGGAAGGGACTTCAGAAGGTCATCTGGTCTAAAATCCTACTCAACAGAGGATGTTCAAAAAAAGTGTAAAAGTACTCCTACTTTTACCATATCTAGGAAAAAAGAAAATAACTTATCCAAACCAGACCCACTTGAGTGATGCAATGATGCATCAAAATCCTTCCTAGCAGATTAATTTCAGATCAGGCAGGGAAAGAGATCAAGGTGCACTCAACTACTGAAAATGTTCTTCCTCCGTCAAATCTTTAAACCTGTATGTCTTGTTTTTTGCATGTAAGTAAATACCATCAATACTATGTGACCTTTAGATATAATCCAGGCAAATAATAAATACTGCTGATTTTGGCCATACACGGTTTGTTTAATTGAACCAAATGAAAAAGATTAATTATCCTAAGTAAAGGAGTGTCCATATTAGCAGAATTACTCCAGACATTTTCAGAGATGATTCTCCCATCTTTTGTGTCCAGTATATCACATCCATTATCTACTGGTTTAACCACGCTTTGGAGGAAAAATCATTGCATTATTCTGCTTTACCTGGTTTACCAAATGGTCTCCAAGGACCTGGTCTTGAATCTTCACTGCTACGCCACGGCCCCCTGTCGTCATCTCGTCTGGAGAGCCTGTCATCATCTGCGTTACGCCATGGTCCCCTGTCATCATCCAGACCTCGCCTGGGACCCCTGTCGTCATCCAGCCCACGTCTGGGACCCCTGTCGTCATCTGCAGCACGCCAACTGCCCCTGTCATCATCCAGCCCACGCCTGGGTGGCCTGTCATCATCTAAAGCCCGTCTGGGCGGCCTGTCATCATCCAGCCCACGCCTGGGTCCTCTGTCGTCATCTGCTGCTCGCCAACTGCCTCTGTCGTCATCCAAGCCACGTCTCGGTGGTCTGTCATCATCCAACGTACGTCTGGGGGGTCTGTCATCATCCAACGCACGTCTGGGTGGCCTGTCATCATCTAACACACGTCTGGGTGGCCTGTCATCATCCAACGCACGTCTGGGTGGCCTGTCATCATCCATTCCACGCCTGGGACCCCTATCGTCATCTGCAGCTCGCCAGCTCCCTCTATCATCATCCAAGCCACGTCTGGGAGGTCTGTCCTCATCCAAACCACGTCTGAGTGGCCTGTCCTCGTCCCCTTCACGCCGAGGTGGTCTGTCTTCATCCCCTTCGCGCCGAGGTGGCCTGTCCTCACTTGATTCCACAGAAGGCCGTTCCTTTTCTTCTGCAGGACCTCGCCGAGGCAGATCATCCCCTCGCCGAGGCAGATCATCACTTCGTCGGGGCAGATCATCTCCTCGCCGGAAAGATCTTTCATCATCTCTTGCTTCTCCTCGGCGCCAATCTCTACAAAGCCACAAGAAACAAATGAGTAGAAACTAGACATCTAGAAAAGCTTTACATGTAAGACAGTGCTGCTGACTCCCATCAAAATCACTTCTGAATACCTGATGTATGCTTGTAAGTACTTTCACAGAGCTTGTAGTTTTCAGATGCAGAGGGTCTAATTGCCTTGAGTGCTATATGAAAGTGATAGGTCAGCTCCCCTACAGATTCACTAAATATTGAACAGTTTATTACCCTTTTAAACATCACAGCTGCTTATAGTCTCCTTTGGTCATCTACTGCAATAGAACAGAGAAGGTGTTTTGCTTCTACAACAAGCTTAATTTGACAAACTCTGTATCTCAAAGAACTCATTAAAAATAAAAACCACGGTCATGAAGTATCTCTCATCTTCACAAACACACCAACCCTAAAATCCCATCCCTGTTTTCACTCAACAGATTGGTGATGCTCTCACTGACAAGCACACACAACTGGGTACAGCAGGACAACTATTGCTGCCCGACTGCAAGCAGGGTGCAGGCTCTGGCAGACTAAAACTTATAGCAATTCTCCTTACTAGACTGTAGGAGGGATAAAAAGCATTGGTTAGAGTTTTTATGGGGCTATTGTGTCATCAGTTCATCTTCAGAATATGCTTAGCTTTGTAACACTGAAAGGACCAGACATTACTGAACAGTAGTTAGAGCCTTCTACCTTGTCACTTCCCTGGAGACAGCATTTAGCTTAATGCCCAAAGGAGCCTAGGTAAGGAAAAGATTTAGAGCACTGGAATACGTTGATCACCTGGAATCCTGTACTCTGGGGACTGCTGCACAAGACAATCAGCTGTTCTGTAACTGCGAGGATTTGTGTCCTAATTTTACAAGCATGTCAGACCTGCTCCATGAGAAATCAATGCCTGCCAGAAATTTTTTAGCTGCAAGCTAATGCGTTAAATCTGAAGCATATAAACAGACGCATTAAACACTTCTGCAATACATAAGTAAAATGCTTCACTTGAGAGTTTCATGCAATTTTTTATGTTGCAATTCAAGAGAAAGTGGATCGCTATCAAGAAGAGCAACACAGCTTTTAAAGAGAGCTTAAGACACTACTTTATCAAGCGATCTTATTCCACAATGCTAGAAGAAATTACTAGAGGGAAACAGTAAATTGATTTGCTTCCACAGTCAGAGTAAGCTGTAATGGATTTAAATTGCTGCACTGGAAATTAAGGTTAGACATTTATAAATATCTATTTGTAAGGGTAATTAAGCAGTAAAACATACTGCCAATTAGAACAAGTAGTGATATTTCCATCAACACAGACTTTTAAGAACAACTAGACATGTTTCTTCAGAAATATTTTAAGCACAATGCATCCTGCTGTGAAGCAGAGGAATGGACAAGTTTTAAAGATCCTACTTTCTACAACTACATAAACAGTCTTCATTATTACTGAATATATCCCAAACATCTAGAAGTACAGATGTGATCAACCACTTTTAAAAGTGCAAAGTGCCATCAGAACATTCTTCCTAGAGAAATCCTTCCTTCTCTGTTCTGCAGTCTTTCAGAACTTAAGTTTTAGTTTATAGCACACATTTTCTGCTCTGTGAGCTCTTCTGGGATTTGAATAGCTTTCAAGACACTCAACTTTGACTTTCTTTCTCACAGTCATTGTCAGTTTTCTAAATGGAAAATCTCAAATCTCTAGGAACTCTGCATCTGTTCATCATTCTTCCCCAGTCTGTACTTATGCAATTGCCACCAATGTTTGAGCAGGTCAGAAAATTATTACTTAGAAAAGAACCGACGTAATTAAGTTTATCAGATGTAGAAGGCCTAAGCCAGCCTTCACGTATCTAACCTAAATAGAAAAAGAACATCTGAATGCAGCTGTGGGACAAAATCTCTCATTTTGAGATTCTTAAAAGCAATTAGAAGGTAACTTAGAGAAATGTAAAGGCCTGAGAGATTACTGTTAGCACAGCTTTAAAAAAAAGAGCCCACACATACTGAGCCCAATCATCACCTTTCCACTGGTGCTCGTCGCCATTCGGATTCCGTCTCACCACCTCTTCTCCAGGAGCTTTCAGACTCTCCCCTGTCACCCCAACGAGATTCCTGTATGTCAAAGGGAAGTAAGCATATCCTCTTGAATACTTAAGAATAAACATTTCCAGCATGTAAGTTATGCCTTCCACAGCATAACATGCCTTTAAAACAATCACTTGTTACACTGTAGAGCATACTGAACTACCAGGAGATTGAATAACCGAACTTTACTGCTCACGGCAGATTAAGAACATTGGGATCCCTTTGTGCCACACACTTTACTAACACAGTAGGAGGATACATGAAGAGTTAATACATTTGTTGACAAACATTTTAATGTATTAACAACAGGAAGAGAGTTAACACACAAAGATGTTCTAAAAATTTCACTTTCCTGCCGCATAACAGTATTAGGAGTGAATATATAATCTCTTTGGTTTTGAGCTTTCTAACCAGAGATCAGAAAATGTGACTGCATAAATCATAAGCTCTCTGTAGCACAGACCATTTCATTCTGGGTTTACATAGCACTTAACATGAGACCTTAAGGCACAAAAAAATTAAGGTATTTTGATTCACCCATGTTGCTTAGAAAGAGTGCAGCACAACAATTATTCCTTTTTTTTTTTTTTTTTTTTAAGTAAAGGTTACATGTCTTTCCCAACTGCTGTACAAAATCAAACTATACTACTTCTAATGCAGTCATTTATTCCTGAATGCCACCATAAGAATCAAATTAGATAAGCCACATAAAATAACTGATTTCACATAATCAGACATACTTACAAAAGGTTTGATACTAACCTTTCCAAAGTGTTTTAATTTGGCAAAGTTTACACTGCTATATAGAGAAATAATCAGGCCAGGATAGATCTCACACATCCATTACTCTGAGTACCTATTTAAATATTTTTATAGTCTTCTTGTATAAAGGATCCCAAGAAACAAGAACAAAGAAAGAATTCCAAAACTGCAAATGGCATTTTTCATGTGGTATGGGTATCTTTCTTAGAATCCATGTCAGTTTTTCCATACAGTCAAGTGCCTGTGGCTAAGAATACCTCTTACGTGGAAAAATACCAGTGCAGTGAAGCATTCTTTAAACAAGGACAATGGCAAAGGTGGAAGGAATTTAATCCAAGTTCTCTTATTGTTAAGATTTGAAGAAGTGGGAGTTAAGAAGGCTTGTTAAGTTTATAAAATCATAAGCATTTTATTTATGAAATAAGTTTTGCTTTATTTCCTGGTGGATTGGTACAATGATATTCCCCAGTACCTACCTATACCTGCCAAAAGGAAGCTACACAGACCTCTTGTTTTTATTTCATTGTGTAATTCTTATAAAATAGAACGCTAGACTTTCATGTTTAGACTGGAATTTTCCTCCAATAGCTACTCTGTGACTTGCAACTTGCATGAGTCATTACACATGCTCCAAACATAGCTCTCCTGTTCTGTGTTAATTTATATTCAATATTCCTTGTAATCTTTATTCATTTAGCTTCTGAACAGCTTGGTGGCCTTTGCTCAAATTTAGTACAAAACCACAGATTCGAGATCCTGATAGAGAGCTGAAAATAAGTGACATTAAATTAGACACACTATTACTGAATCATTTAAGCCACTTATTTTACCATCGTCAACTTTTTCCAAATAATCTACAGAAATAAAAGCAGACAAGAAGAAAATCAAACCTGCAAGTATTTACCTACCTTTCTTGAAAATGGATCATCCAGACCTCTCCGTTCTTCTTCTCTACGACGCTCTCTTTCTTCTATCTCCATTTCTCTTTGACGTTTCTTCTTCTCTAGTTCTTCCAGCTTCTTGACACGCTCCTGGTATTCCCGCTGCTCCTGCTCACGTTTCTCACGCTCGATGCGCTCCTTCTCCTCACGCTCTGCAGAGTTGAATAAATAAACAGAACATATTCACAATTACACTACTTTGCTGTGCACAGAGAGGATGTACAAAAATACAGTCCTCCTCCTTTGGCTCCTTATATATGTATCTCCATCCAACTAAGCATTTCACTGAACATGCTTAACCAAGAATAGGTTTTCTGGAAGCATTCTAATTCCAAAGCAATAGGAAAAGAACCCTTGACACATTCATTAACCTGACACCTTGAACAATAGCTGCTAGCTAAGAAGAGAAGAAAGTTTACTTAGATGTACAGGCCATGTATGTGCCAGTCAAAACATCAATATACATCCAGTATAGTAGAGGATTCATTTTTTAGAAGAGGTCAAAGAAAAGATCAGCTAGTAGTGCTGTAAGTATGATACTAAGGACTTCTGTATTATTATTCTTTTTTTTTAAATATTGCATGATTATGAACTCAGATACAAAAAAACTTCATCCAAGCAGCAATCACATTCTCTATTATACCTTTAAGCAGTTGTTCTTCTCGCAATCTTTGCTCCTCTTCCTCCTTCTCTCTGTAATAAGTAATGCGTCTTTCTTCTTTGCGTTGCTTCTTGCGTTCCTCCAAACGATTGCGCCTCTCTTCTGCTAGCCTTTCCTGGAACTGTTTGAGTTTATCCTGAAGTACAAAAAAATACACATGAAACTACCAGAACTTAAACATTAAAGAGCTGAACACAAACACAAGTTGCTAAATAAAGCTGCAGAGAAACACCAACCAACAGCAATGTATTAAGTTTACTCAGCTAAAAATCAACTATGTTTCTATTTACCATTTTAACCTTCTTCTGCAGCAAATTTGATAGAATTCAATATACTCCTAAGACACACAGTCAGCAATCACAATTTTAGTCCTCTATTTGCTTCTTCTGGAACGTAAACGCATTACCTCATTGCTGACCTCCCTAAAATACCCATACCTACAGCAGAGATTCGGCACAGTTTTTTCCCTGCCCTCCTGGTCTAACTCGTTATCAAATTTGGCAAACAAAATGCAACTTGCAGCACCAAATACTATCAAAATAACTTCCAGATTCAAAGAAAAAGATAATAAACAGACAAGTATTTCTATGTATTTCTACATATTTCATCAGATTTCTCAGCTTAAGGATTATTTTCAGTATCACAGAATGGCGTGGGTTGAAAAGGACCACA
>JAOWBP010003659.1:29276699-29287203 GCA_028571105.1 Tragopan temminckii
TCTACTTACAAACACACATTTTCCTTATTCATACCTGCTGCAAAAGGCGAAGAATGGTATTGTTTTGCAGGTGAGGAACATACAGCTGCAGTTCAGGTTCCTTTTCAGCTTGGTCTTTCACCCAGTTCAGTACCTATCAAAATTCTGAAAAGTTACTTTATCTGCATCAACCCTTAAAATTTCAACATTAAAGTACTAAGTATGACCCTGAAATACTTTTGTTTTACAGCTCATGAAAGAATAGCACTTCTGAACAGATACTCTGTTTTACTGAAGTCAATCTTCTGGTCAGAACACCAGAAGACTGCTAACACTTTTTGTATGAAGGTGACTGACAGTACTGGCAACATTAACCACACTGCTAATTTACCTTCAAGTTCTTTTTAGCACTTCAAATATCTTTGTTCACACTATTAAAGAAAAAGAATGTGATGTGCTTCTTTCAGTGCAGAATTCACATTAACACAGTTAAAAGGATCTCACACAATTCTATGTCCCAGTACATTACATTTAAACAGTAAAAACAGATTACGGTATATTTTTCCACTTCCCATAGTCCACTTGCAGGCACACCTTTTCTCACTCCTTCATTTTTAAACAAAGTTAAACTCAGCATCATTTCCATCCACAAGACCTTCCAAAGCATTCCAGAAAATGCATCTTTGCAGAGCACCCTACAGATGTGAATGAATTTTTTCCACTATCTGGATGAAAATACAAAACCTACCTTGCTGACACGGCTACATAACTTGAGTGGGTGAAAGTCAACTTCAAGCCAATTGTAGAGTTCCTTTACTTCTGGAACAACATATTGTACTACGTTGAACCTCACCTACAATGAACAATAACCAAAATATTTTAAAATAAATACAATATTAACAAATAGTAACGCTTTAAGCATTTTACACTCCCAAAGTTAAATAGGTATCACACGTACCTTTTAATACAGTTTGATTCTTTGTTAAATAAAACACTCTTAATTACAGTGACAGTAACTGCACATAACATCAATTAATCATATTGAAAGATGAAAAAGTAGACAAAAAATACACCAAGATAAGTATCTAGACTGGAGTACCACCCTTAACATATTCATCATTTCTAAGACACAAAGACCTACAGTCCCACTACAAGCATGTACGCTCACATCCAAACTGAAAACAGCCTCTCCTGTGAACCTGAAATGTTAATAGTACACTATTAGTAACACCACTAATCATAAAGCTGTTTTAATTTTGAAACTGTCATCCCTTAGCTAAGTGCAGCACTTCTGGGATGAAAACAGATCAAAAAGAGGACTTGAGAGTTTAAGAGCTCCTCACACAAGCACGATGACGTACCATATCATTAATTAGACTACCACGTGTAGGAGGGGCCTGCAGACCCAACAGGGTTGCCAGACGTCGCTGTTTTTCCACAATGATGCCATCCATATCCAGGAGGCGAGCAATATCAGTTCTCTCAGGAGTAATAGGAATTGAGAGCGTGGCCAAAAGGACTCGAGTAGACATCCTGTTGACAAAGCATAACCACAAGGGATGAACTGACAGAGAACGCTATTCATTTCATTTTTATATACATGCCAATCCAAAAATAGGGATGAGTAGTATTCCTATAATCAAATTATAAAAAATACCAATAATAACAGAAAAGACAACAGCTGTGCAGTAAGAATACAGCATGACTGCTCTTCAGTAATCAGAGGAAAGATTCTGATAACACATTTTCATTACGTGTACACGTGGGTGTATATATACACACACACACACACAGAATAAACAAACCATCTCTGTAAATACCAAAATAATGAAAATAGCAAAAAGCAGCACATTTTCAATCTTATTTTACTCTGAATCCATACAAGTAATTCTGATTGTCATGAATTTTAATATTTATTGCTAAATATACCTATCTACCTTTTGATGTTAAATGCAAGTGACACTAAATATTTAAATTTGACCTTAGTACCCAGATAAGCAGGAATATAAAAATCTCATACAGTATTTCTTTCCACCATCTATATAGACCTGTAAATGAGCTTCAGAGTTTCATGCAGCCAATGATTCTGCATGCCTCAAAACCCTAGCCAGATATCATATTATCAGCAGAGAATTAATGGTTGCTTGGCTATTCGCACTTGCATATACTAAGGAAAAGTTCATGCTGGCAGTAAGGAAATCTTGTGAAGTTAAGTATTACCACTCAGAACAGAAAATGAAAGCAAAAACCAGATACTTCTTAATTTGTTTAGATTCCCAGTCAGTAACAAAGAAGGAAGCTTAAATAAGGTGATCTGACATTCGCATTACTTAGTTTACTGTAGCTTTATACAAAATCCTTTCTCTAGATCTCTTTTGGGACAACAGTTAGTACTGGCCACTTTAAGCAAAGCTGCTCATAGCCATGCATGCCATCTCCTTCTTTTGGGATATAATTTAGCTTATTTTTGACCATCTGAAGTTAAAAAATAGAATGTAAGATCACGTCAAATATCTCTCCCCACCTCTGCATCTCCTCTTGTGTGAGATTCTTTCGCATTTCTCTCGATAAGTGATAAAGTCGGTGAAGTGTAGATGCATGAAAAAGAGCATTTCCTGATTTCCAGAAAACAGTCGAAACTTTGTGATAGTAATTTGCCATCAGCTGTGGTTTGGGTGGTTTCTTAGACAGCGCAAAAAGCCCATGAATATCCTCCACTGCTTTGAAAGCTTCCTGAAAAAATAAATACACTACTTTTAGAAGCTTTATTCCAACCCCACCTGAGCAAAGGAAGAAATAAACCATCGCTGATGGCTATAAGGCTATATTTCATCCCACTGAAATCTGTGATCTCCAGTTTTGACACTTAGATGTAATTAAATACTTCTTTCTTAATAAAGAAACTATTTGGACATCCTGCAAATTCACTACGTCTATATGCTAGAATCTGGTAATTAAAGGTCATTTAATTTTGAGTTATTTATTTATTCTTATTTTTAATCTACAAATCAAGGAAAAAAACTCAACAGTGCTCCTGTTTTTACCATTCTATCAATCCAATCATTTACTTTTTTTTTTTACCTTTTTCCACATGAATCATGTTTGTTGATTAAAATAGGTAAAACTTTTCTAAAATTAAGAAATCTGTATAAAGATACATATATACAAACATACTCCTTATAAAATACCTTATATATAGTTACTTCCATACCTAAGAGGAATCAGCATAAAAGAGCATACTCCAAATTCAGAGATACAACACCTCCATCTCTTTAAGAAATTTAACATTACTAAGATTCCAAAAGCAAAGCACCTCTCTGAATGACTTGCTTTGAAAATGCCCTCATTGGCCAGATACTAACAGACCTCAGACAGGAAGTTCTGTGGCCCCAGCCTAACTACAAGGTTTAACATTTACCAACCACTTCCCAGTGATGTAGCTCAGGAGAATGCAACACGTAAGAGAGGAAGATGTCATCCTACTTCTCACTTTCACAACTCTAAGTGACTCCAACCATTTCACCATTAACTACTGCCAGGATAAGCTTGGTTTGAAATGCTATACAAAAACAGCAATTCCAAGAACATCAGATAAAGCATTCAGTACACACGTGGGAAGGCAGAAGACTAAAGCGTGACTACAGGAAGCCGGCTGCATACCTGCCACAGCTCCATGCTAATAGCACTGTCAAGCTGCACGAGCCTGGTCTCCAAGTGCATTGACTGGCTGTCAGGATTGTTGAGGTTGATTGCTGTGCTTTGGTTATGATGACGCTGGATCTGCCCCAGATGCATTCGCAGGTTATCACAGAGTTTACGGAACTCTGCTTTGCGCGTGTACTGCAGGCAGAATTTGAAAGCTGCACAAAGAATAGAAATAAGAATGTTAACTGATGGTGATTTAGTTGTAGTCCTAAATGGGGTTCAAATATGTACAGTGATGCGTTTAAAGAATCTTCATTTACAGTCCACAGACATATCGAACACGATATAATCTAAGTGCCACACATAATGAATAAGAGCCAATGCAGAGCACTACCATCTTGACCTCAAAAAAAAATTAAGATGTTTCTACATAATCAAGCTCAAAGAGTAAAGGGGATACTTCTAGAACATTGCAATTTAAGGAGCGATTCTAGTTTTTATTTTGAATTAAGTGCAAATAAACTCTGCGAATGGCATGAGTCGAAGCTCTGCCTCTGTAAAACATGGGGAAAAATTCAAGGCATCTGAAATGGTAAAGTTAAATTAAGCTTTCAAAAAGCTGGAGATAACAGGAAAAACTGGCTCTGATCCCCAGTTCTTCTCAAACATCAGCTTAAGTGCAGAGCTAAAAACCCAACAGCCTCTTTCTTAAAGAGCAGAGTCCCAAGTTACATATACGATGTTTTGCACTCATTTTTCACTTTTTAAGAAAACAAAAAAATATTAACACAAAATCACCTGTTCTTGGAAATTTTTTTTTCTTGCAGAATAACATCCTGAAGTATCAGACTAGACTGCTTCCTATCGCGTTCTGAACAGCATTTTACTAGGTTACTTCTGGGTCAAAATTGATAGCATATCATATCTTTACAATAGCTTTTACTGTATCGTACATTAATGGAAGACATTTGTTATTCTGGATAAAAAAAAAGTGAAGCTGTGACTAATCTTTATAAGTGAGAAAAAGTAAAGGCACAGCACCAGTAATACTCAGTATGCCCAAATAAACTTTTCTTTGCGTATTCTGCTACAAGAAAAGATCTGCATCCAGAAACCTCCACATTTAAGAATCTGTGTAATTTTAAGAGGAGTATGTGCATACATAAGCTTAAGAGAGTAATGTTTTCAACTCCGATGCAAAAGTAAGAGATGAATAACCTCTCATTTTCTAGTTTTACAGTATGTAACATAGGAGTGCTGAGCCTCGTTACACTTACAGTTTCCACCTTCCCAACCTACCTTGCTGTGCGATATCATGGTACAGGCGTTCCACTCTAGAATTATTACGGAGAAGATCCAAACACTGCCTGTAGGATTCCCACAGAAATTTAACCCATGGTGTCAAAAGCAGGCGGTCAGTACGATCCTGTGTGTCTTCTCCACTTACAGCACTCAGAAGAACACTACAGTTGTGGGGCAGGGGGAATGGAAGAGAGGAAAATAAATGGAAAAAGAAGACAAAAGGTTTTATTGCTCACAGTTCCCACAGATTTTTCATCAAGATCTGTGATCAGACTGTAGGAATCCAAACAGCTACTTGCCACTGAGCATTAACTGCTGCTTAGTTTCAAACTTGTCCCTCAGACTCCTCCTTTGAAGGACAGACTCCCTTTTCTTGATGTTATGTTTCATATTTTGACAGATGCGTACAAGCTCCACGAATAGAAGACTTCTAGAGGTGGTGTCCTTCATGCAAGTAAGCAAAAGGAAACTAATTCTAGGATTTTCACCTTCCCTGTTTTATCAGGCAGCAGTGCACTGTCCTTCTGTTAGCCTCAAATATCACTGGCTACTCAGATACTTTTCCACTTGCTGAAACGTTCTTTTTAGCAAGCAGCAGTGCTGCCAGAGAGAGCTTACTTCTTGTTGACATATGACACAGGAGAAACGTGTGCCTTACAATTTCTATTTTCTCCATAGAAGACTGCTATCATGTCACCTACAAAAAGAAACAAGTTCAAAATATCCTTTCTCTACCTATTATTTGTAGGCTCAATTCAGTTTATCTTTCACTGTTTTAAATTTTGTCAACAAACAAACTGGATATCAGTAAAGGATACCTTTTCAACCCAGGTGCATTGTGCTTTAAGTCTGAATTCACCTACCAACACACTGTCAAAGATACTCACAGAAGTAGCTCATTGTACATAATCAAGTGTACCTCGTTATTTTTTTTAAGTACCCTGTAATTTCTCACTGTTCAATACAGAAACATAGTATTTTGCTAAAGAACATCTTACTGTTCCTCAGCTCCATGTCTTCTCCTTTAGCTAGTCCCTTCAACCAGATATTTCTATGGCTCACCCTCAGAATGTAGCGGTTCATCCATCAGCTCATAAAACAGAAATTACAAATACAATCCCTCTCTTCCTTTATATCTTTCATATCCATGGTAATTTACAGCTGTGTCACTAGCCATCTTCTATGTAATCCATCAATATAGCACCCATCAGGTATCCTTTCAAGTAAAACATCCAGTCTCATTTCCTTTACACAGGTACTTCTGACTTGGAATTATGGTGAGTCGTCTTCTTTACTCCCTCTGTCAGCTTCCATTTTTATTCTTTACTTTGTTCCTAATTACTTCAATAAATTCCTGAGCTGTTTGCTTGTTCCGCCAGTATCTCTGTTGCAAACAAGGTGTTTAGAAGAACTGCTGCCTTCTATAAAACTGTTAAAATACAACAATACTAAGTGCATAAAAAATAAAACCACACGTTTAGATTTCCGAAAATCTAACAACTTATATATTAGCTTTCCTAACACTACTCATTTAACCACACCACACACTTGGTAAGTCAATGAAAAAGCCTTAGTTCAATAACGAAGTCAGGAAATCACTGTTAAGGTGCACTACTCATAAGAATCACAAAGTTTCAACTGAAAAAGTCTTCTTTGTTTTCAGTATATATTTTATACATTCATACTCTAACAACAATCACTGAAAATCTAGAAATCTTTGTGTCACTGCACTGTAAGCACGAAAGTAAGGACACTTTGCCATGAAACGCTTATATTTTAAAGGCAGGCCTCCTACCTTTCTGGAGTTTGAATATTATCTAAGTCTTCTATGTCCAGTACCATCTGCTGGGATTCTTCCTTAGCTGCTTCTGTTTTTTCTTCAGCTAACTTTAAATAGGCTCGAACAACATCCTCTAAAGATTTGATGTTCACCTGTATCAAAGGCAGAAGGTGAATATGTTTTTCCCAGTGATAGGCAGCAAATATCTAAAAAGTAAATGCTACAAAAGCAGAAACATCTAAAATGGAGGTGAATTCTAATTCAAGACTGATGTTACTTTTAGATCACATCAGCTGACAGATACTATGCAAATAATAAAATATTCAGAAGCCATACCTGCTGGCAAATATTCTTGTACTGGTACAACCCTTCTTTTGCCAGATGACTCTTGCGGAGATCCACACAGAGTTCCAGGTACTTCAGCATAATCGGCTCGTGGATTTTCTGCCATGTTCGGTGTTTTTTACTTTTCATAACATCATAGAGAACATCAAGGGCAGGCTGCTTTTTGCCGACCTCAAGGAATTCTGAAAGGAAAATCTAATTAGCAGAACTGCAAGTCTGAAGATGTATGTTTTTATGAATTGGTACTGTACGCTTTTAGAATTTAATCAGCTCTGATCAAATTCCATTGATGGTCTGATTTATGTTGCCATAACAAAAACGCTGGCAGATACAACTGCAGTGGCAGCTCTACACCTCTACACCTGGCAAACAAAGACCTTGCCATCAGCATACACATTTCAGGATGGCAGAGAAGTCTCTCCAGTCATTCATCAAGGCATGACCAGGCACTTCCTATATGTAGTACAGAGCCTACCAATATCACTCAAAAAGATGCAAACCATGCAATGAATCTGACTTCAAAAAAAAAAAAGCTCTCTCCTCAAACCAAATAATTAAAAAAGTTACTCAGAAAAGTTGCCTGGACTTTTGATTTATTAACTTTTCAACTCCAATTGGTACAGACATCCAGTTTATAGAACAGTTATACTAATTGTTACTACAGCCCTAAAGACAGTTCAGACATTTGTTAAACCAGACCTCCTGCTGAAACCTGCATCTCATTTATTTGTTCCACACGCAGTTGCTTTAACTAGCAGGATCTCTCAATGTCAGAGCAACTCCTACCTATGAGGGCAGGGAGGCCCTGACACAGCCGCCCAGAGAAGTGTGGGTGTCCCACTCGCAGAGATGCCCAAGGCCAGGCTGATGGGGTGCTGGGCAGACTGAACTGGTAAGAGGTGCCCCTGCTCACAGCAAGGGGTTGGAAATGGGTGGGCTCTGAGGTCCCTTCCAAACCAAGTCAGTCTGTGATTTGATGATACACCCACACGTCCTTCTCAGTACAAAATACAGCAAACCACCCACAAGCAAATACTGAAGTGGAACAGCCGCCTACCAACATAAGCACAAGCCCTACACTAAAGGCATTCTTAACCACAGAAAAGCAAGACAAAAGAATGCCGAGACTGGGAAGCAAACAGGATTAAAGAGAGAATGGAGGGGAGAAAAGTGGAAGAGGGAAAAAAAAAAGGCAAAGAAAATAAAGCTGAGTACAACTAAAAAGAAGTGTTTATTCTTTAAGGAAGAAGGATGGAATGAGTACTTTCCATTAAAGTACTTTGGAAATGACTGCGTTGCTAAAAGAAATAATGGCAGAATGGATAAAAACAGGAACCTGCTCAAGGTACCCAGACAGATAGACATGAGCTTCAAAGACTGCAAGAAGCATTTGGGGCAATCCTCATCAGATTTCACACACACACAGATTACCATTATAATCAGCGTCTGCAATATCACAACTGAAATTAAATATGAGTAAAAGTTGTATTTCAAAAACAGCAGGTGACACTTTAATCTAAGGACCACAATGCCATGCACTTGGGGCCTAGTTTATGTGAATAACAAGTTTGCACACGATGACCAAGGTCCTCCAGAGAAAAAAGATAGGGTCTCCTTAAAGATAAATACGGTTAAAATGTGACAGTATCTAGCAACATTTTAAACTCACTGAGGGCATTTCAGAAAAGCTACCCTCCCTCCTATAATTTATACTGTTATTCTACCTTGGTGCTGCTTTTAGGCACTTACTGCTCAGCTTCATTATTTTCTATTTATGAAAATGAACTTGAAAGGCAAGTTTAATCTTGCAGCGGTGCCAGGCCATTTCAACCACCACATCTCTCAGTGGTCAACAACTAACTGGACAAAGCACAACATGAATTCGTATTGTTCTGAGACTTTTAATTAACTCTAGCCAAGCAGAGTTCTTGCCAAAACATCAAATAATTAAGGCTAATTTAACACACGCTGTAGTAAAAGCACGTACAAAGGGAAGCTGAAGAGTCAAATACAGACCATGCCTCTTGTGTCTTGCAGCAGAAACTCTAAGTTATGGAAACAATTGTGACAGAGCAGATGTAAAAGCATCAGCGCCAGGATAGCAGTGGGACTGGTATTTTTTCTGGTTTTTACATTATAGCACTAAAAATGCTAAAGGATATCTAAAACAGCAACTGAAGCTCTAAGCCGACAGGAACTACCAGATACACCTTAATAACTACTTCACTGTTAACCCCAAACCCTGCATTAAGCTGAGGTTTCAAACTGAAAGTAAATTATTCAAGAAGCTGAAAAGATGTCCTTCATTATCCAGCACCTCCAGCAGAGAGCAGGCTCAGCACACCGAATAACACAGCTCTCCTCCAACCTGAGTTGTATCTCTGACTACGCAGCAGCGCCAGATATTAACAGGCAAGGGCTGGCTTTGATCTCCACCTATCCTTAGTAACAAAAGAGCCTTTCCTCCACATCTACATATCTGTAACCACTCAGACACCTCCTACTTATACGTACATCGAGGTCACAGGAAAGCTGAAGCATAAAATACATGCTCACTTCAGCTTTGTGGGTAAAACAATAAAACTGAAAACAGCACTGAGTGTTCCAATTTGAAACATCAGTTTAACATAGAACTGCTTCTCATGATTGAAAAATGTAACTTATGAATGATTTCACTCCCTTTATTTTACTTGGACATGGTTAGAAAGAGCCACTACTGTCTGCAAAGACTTGATACAGCTTGTGTTTTCCATGAAGGCTTAGGATTGTCAACGTTTGTCTAGAAAACACTTCCTTCGGTTCCTTATAGCCCACTCCTTCAATTCGTTAGAACTTAGGAGGCTCACAGCAGTAGGAGAGATGGAAAGGTAACACTGCTCTTCAATAGCAGGAAAGCAGAAAGAAGTGGTCAAGTGATGCGAAAATTTCATCTGCTCATGAACTCCGAAGTTGAACACAAGGTAGTGTACTAGCATACAGGCATCTTTCCCAGTAAAAAGACTGCTAAAATTCAGCTCTGGCTTAGGAAACATTGGATCTGATATTCTTTTTGTATGTTTTATGTTTATAGAAATTTCTACAGAATGAATTTCAGATTAGAAATCTCGAGGAGATTCAGTATTTATTCCACACTTCTTGGATCTCAAGATACAAAGTTACTGGATTGCACGCAATCCCCAGACTACCCACCCCTCCAGCTGTCATTTCCAGACCCGTACATCAGCTGTAATTTCTGGACGTCTGAGTGCACCACTCTGTACCAATGAACGGTACAAATCATCTTGCTAGGTGCTTAAAATAGGACACCATTAAGAAAAGTGCCAAAGCCATATATTTAGCCTGAAAGGAGACAGCTGATAAACGCATCCAATCCAGCTTTATGCACAGCAGTCAGCAAGAGGCGGCCACGGCGCGCTCCGACTTGCATTCTAATCCAGAGGCAAACCGGCCCGC
>JAOWBP010003659.1:29287465-29297620 GCA_028571105.1 Tragopan temminckii
CCTCACCACTGCAACTCTGTATGCAGGTTAAAGACAGGCATATGCCTGGGGGCTGTGGAAATTCCTGGGAGGCCTCGACAGCTAGAAAATGTTTTTCATATAGGAAATGCCACAGCCAATGAAATAAATGGGAGTTCTTCTGTTCATTTCTGTGGGCTTTGGTTTAAGCTCTAACACACCTGATACATAAAAATATACCCAAGTAGCCTGCACTTCTCACTGGAGTGTGGCAAACACTTCTTGCACTAGAGTATCTCTTCTCAAAGATACTATGCCTCTCAGCTGGATGCTAAATTTGAACAAAAGGCTATGAAATCAGGCCACAGTGCCCAGAGGAATGTGGATCCCCCCTTGGATACCAGTTGCCAAGTCTGATGTCACCTACTCCTCACCATCTCTCCTTTGAATCCTCCTAGTCTGAGGATCACTGCTCCCTGCCATGGTGCCACTGCCAGCCTGCGTCTACCTCATGCTGCCTACGCAAGCCGCTTTGCACTGTCACCTTGGTGCTGAACATTTACACTATAAATCTACACTCTCCTCTTCAACAAAGTTCTGCTCTGTATAAAACAACCAGCTCTAACCACAGTCTTGTCAAATCCCATCTTACCATGTGAGTGTCCAGCGAGGTTATTACCTTGAATGATCATAATAAGAATGAAGTTACAGCCTTGGGAGGAGGCAGAAAGTCCCAATGCTCCAGGGACTTAACCCAAAGTTGAGCAGATGTGGCCAGGTTTTAATTCCTCCCTCCCACAGGCTTTCTACTGGACATGTATGTACGTCTTTGACCCTTTAAGCATGAGGAAGAAATATATTGGAGAGACTGAGACGTTTGCATATCAGCACAATGGGAAAAGTGTCTTCTTCCCCTTTTCCCTCACGATTTGCACATACGTAGTACAGGGCACTGCACTTACACTACAGATGCTGAACCACAGCCGCAGGGATTTCCTCACAACAGAGAGCCTGCAAACTCTTCTACTCCAGTCAGATGAATAGCATCAGGCTTCCCTTGATGCCACCAATTCTCCTGACAGTTTATGTCACCTTTATCAGATTTGCCACTGAAAAAAAAAACCAGCAACAATGAAATAAGATTTTCTCTCCAGTGCTGCCAGGAGAAAGTCACAAATAAACAAGAAGACAAAGTGAGAAGCTAACTAGAAATTGGTAAAGGCAATAAAGCAATCAGGCTAAGGAGGAGATGGTGGCTGGAGCGTGGTGGAGAGAGTTAGTTTATTCTTATCTCTTTCCCTCACCGTGGTGAAGGGATCGCCCCAGACGGTGGCAGATAAAACGCTATCAAGTGGCTTTTTCTCCTGAGTGTCCTTCTGAATAATTTGTTCACTTTTGTCACTAGGGCAGGATTGCTGCCTTCAGCCGACGGACAAAACCTGTGCACTGTGAGGAGCAGGGCAGACCTGCCATCTCGCGTTGCCATGGAAACGATGAGCGCGGCCTGCAGCCGGGGATGCACCCGCTGCCCCACAGGCACCCCAGTGCTCTGTAGGGTGAGGGGAAGCCAACCCATACCTTCCTATTTCACACTCCTTTTTTAACAAGTTGCTCTAGGACTCCAGATCAGCCCTGCTAGGTGCCATGAGTGGGTTTTTGCAACAAACATGATACATTGACATGAAAAAACAGTTTTTTCACTGGGTGACAGCTGTGTATAGGGCTTGCGGTCACCCGGTGGTGACAACCCCAGCTCTTTCACCATAGCCACACATCCAGCCTATGTGTGACAGTCTACAGCTGCCATAACTGAATGCCATAATTTGCAGAAAGTTTGCCTTAAGCCAGCCTGCTACAGATTGAAGTGACCAGCCCTGGAGCAGTGAATGCAGGCAGCCATGCCCCACCGTGCTGCCTTTCTTCATTTCTAAACGTGGGCTGATTTCTGACCTCCAGCTGCTCAGCAGGCTTCCCTTGCTGCCGTTTCCATGGAACTCATTTTGTTACAATAAGATAAAAATATGCCTGATCTCTTCCTAGCATGTTAGCAGCCAGCGAAGGAAAGCAACAGGAGCACATCCAGGAAAATACCATTGCTGTTTTCCAAAGACATTAAAAAAAGTCACACAAAAATGTCCATATTAAACATGCAAAAAGTCCAGCCCACAGTATGTTCTCTTAGTGTGAAGACTATTTTATGAAGCATACAATCTCATTCAAGTAGACATCCCAGTAGATGCAGCTCTCTGCAGCACAGACACTGCTGCTAGCAAACAGGGGTACAAAACCTGCCCTAAGATGACAGTTCAGGCAATACTTAATAAATACCCAAAGATTCAGGTGCAGAGGAAAACAACCACCACCTCCTATACAATCCTGCACAGACTGCTGTTTAATTCTGGAATTTACGCAGATTCTTTACATACTAAAATATCAGCAGCTGTCCTTTTGTCTCACCAGAATACTGGTTTAGTGTAAGTGAAAGGCTTCATAACTGCAATCACAGGAGTCTCAGCAGCAAGACAGAATTTAAGACCAATTAATTAAATTCCTAGTTGCTTCATTCTATCAAAACTGAGACTCTCACGTATTATTATTATATTTGAAAGCACATTGAGCATGTTTCCATCCCAGTGTCATGACGCTTTGCCCAATGTCATGAAAGTTGCAGCAACAAAACAGCTGCAGGTCCACAGGTAATGGTGAGAATAAGGGTTCCTGGCAGTTGGTAAAACTCCTTTAATAATAAACAACTCAGTCCTAGAAGAGGTTTCATTTCACTTTTTGTCTCCTGTTGAATGGAACCTCTCTAACTCTCATTCTCCCTCTTGCAGACTTTCTCTTCTCACTAGCATTAGTCCACACCTAAATGATGGCCACAATCAAAGTGACTGTCTATCTAAAACCACCTGGGTTCTGTACCACTGAGTACATGCTGTGCGTGCTGACATGTTCATGAGGAACAGCCCACCATCTCCAGAGTTGGTTGCACGTCTCAGTAGAAAACAGCAAGATTTTTTAAAATTTCTCAGTTTCTGGGCAATATCAGAAATGTTGAAACGATCACATTAAAGTGTTATATTTCAGGATGGCTGGGACTCCATCTCTATAGTTCTGACAGCTACGGTTGCTGAAACTACACTAAGAAGCCTTTTCAACTAACCGTAAAGTTTTAAAACTGTTGTTCAAATGCTGATGAATGCCAGATGTATTAAACACTTCAATTTCAGCAAAAGCTCACAAGTATATTGTTTTCAAAGGGATACAGTTAGGTTACAATACAGATTTAATATGTATGTAGGTTCTCAAGAGCATTGTAAATTTAAAGAAAAATTCAAACAAATCTCTATGCTGTTCATTTTTTATTATCATTCTTATTTTATAACCTTGAATAAAATTAGTTCAATGATATTAGCTTTCAGTAGCTGTCGGTTTCAGTTTTTACAATGTTATGGGTGTTAAATTTAGAGGAAAGTTGCTTATTACCTTTGGAAACAATTGCATCTATTCACATTCTCCTCTTTTTCTGATGGAAGAGCATTCATGTTACTTTCAGAAGCTGTAATTATTTGGTACCAAGACAAAGCTGCCAAAAAAATCAAGGTGACACCTCCAGAAGTCTGCAGGGCAGAGGAATCTTCCCACAACTAAACATACCAGTGGATAAGTATTTTATGCTTTCCTCAGATGCTTTTAGGAACAAAATTTTGGATGTTAAGAACTGTGAAATTACTGGAAAAACAGTAACAAATAGACATCTATACCAAAAAAAAAAAAAAAAAAAAAAAAAAAAAAAAGTAAGCAATATCATGCCAAGAGAGAACCTCCAACCTGGGAGTCTCCCCTCTTCTCTTTCTTATACCAGAGAAAACACCAGAAGTGTGTATGGCACTCACTCTTCCACAGTGCGAAGTTATGATTATGGTTTTGTCATTTTCACCCCTTAAACTTGCATAGTGATACAAAAAAGTGAAACACATTGTCAGCACAGCACTTAATGTCTCAATTACCTTAATGATATGATTATAATAAATGGCAAATGATTATAATAAATAAAGATGAAGTTAGCAGGAGTTTTCCTATTACTTTCAGTGGTATCAGAATTTCATGAACTTGACTTTTGAATCCGAGGGCACGCTTGAGATGTGCATTTGCATTTGTGCATATGCATTTTCATCTGAAAATTGGCCTATAACATCAATTTTTCTGCCTGTTCAGGAAACGGCATTTAAATATTTTTAAATTAGTCTTTTTCTGTGTCTTATCTCTATGCTCTCACTGGCCTCTCCTGGCTCTGCTTTTACTCTTGATGCCTTAAAGCAATGGCTTTTCCTCACCTCTTTCCACAGCAGACAAATTCATTTCCTCAGCACCAGTCTTGTCCACCACCACCAAGCGTGTCTTTGGTTTTTGACATACCAATAAAGTCTTGAAACTCAAACATAGCTACTTCTCCATCTAGCACTGACTGTACCTTTGGAAATCTTGCTTTTTTTTCCCCTTGAATGTTTCAAACAAAGAAAAAATCTGTGAAACTGGATTATAACTTATTTTAGGTAAACTTCTATTGAAATGGTCCAAAACACCCACTCAGAATTCTTCCCAGCAGCCCAACAGCTGTGGTAAGACAGCAGTGCATAAACACCAGGTGTATGTTTATGGAAAGCACGTCCTACTAAATTAGTGTATTGTCCTTTAACTGCAAGATGATAAGTGCAATGGCATCTGATCTAACATCAACACAACAAAATGCTAAAAGGCACTGAAGTTAGTACGCTTCACCAACTGAGAAACTAGAGCAGTGCAAAACTAACCTGGTACACCCCGGGTAACCTGAAAACCAGCTAACATCTCAAATTACAACCATAAACAAGGAATCATCACCCTGTAGTTTCCAAGATGCTCCATGGTGATTCTCAGCTCAACATTGCAACATCTTTACTGGAAGAAAACACAAAACCATGCTCTACTAAAGTTCTAGATGACACAATGCTGAGCGATAACAAAGGAAGAGGGTTTGTCACTGCCATAGACCTGCAGTGCCTGTTTTGGTGCAGCTGCATTGAGCTGCCCAGCCCCGTGGGAAAGAGGCAGGGCTGTGGTCTGGGAATTGTTGATGGTATAGCCAAACTGATAAGCCAGGCACAAGCACGACCACCACGGATGCAGAGCCAGGGTTAAGGATGCTGTATTAACTCTGCCTGGTAGTGCCCCACGTGCCCTCCCATGGTCTTTCTGGGGTGTGGGGCAGCCTTTGCTGAGCCGTCCTGCTGCTGAACTGCCTTTCCGGGGAGCAGGGCCATGCCTGGCATGGTTCTCATCCTGCCTTTCAGGAGCTCAGAGAGAGCTAAAAATTTCCTTTCCCAGAACCTTACCAGAGATACGGATCTTCTGGTTAACAGTTTAACACACTGGGCAAATACAAATGCTGAAAAAGCATAAGACACCATTAAGACACCAGAAACATGTAAATAACAAAAGCTTTGCATGGAAATTCAGTTTGCGCCTTTGTTTTTTAAAGTTGGCAACTGATAAGGAGGGGCCTTTGAAGGGAAATATCACACTTTAGTATTCACCCACTACAAGCTCCTGTCAGAAACAAGATGCCAAGCCAGACATATCTTTGGTCTGAACCTATTTTTACTTTCTTATTCAGTCACACACAATATTTGAGCATACTACCACAGCAAAACACTCAGATAAACCTGTGCTCCTGGCATGCCTGGTGCCGTTCATGCTGGAGGGCTGTGTTAATGCTAAAACCTACCATTCATAAAGGATGTTGGTAATTGTCAGAGAGTTCAGAATGTGAAGGATGGGAAAGCAGCTATTACAGATCCAGGAGCTCAATCTATTTATCTTACAAAGAGAGGAGGTTAAGGGATGATTTGGTCAAAGACTACTGGTGTTTACAGGGGGAATGCGATATTGAGATCAGTGTCCTCAGTTAACATAGGACAACCCTAATGCTGAAAATAGACAAGATCTGATTGGAAAGATGGGGCAGATGTTCAACTGTGCAAATAATGAGTTTATTCCCAAAGCCAGAGCTGGAGCAAACAGATTGATTCTTCATTTAAGATCCTTCTGAATGATGTTTGGATCATTTTTTTTCCTAAAAATATGTACTGGAAACTAAACAAATACGAAAAGAAGAAACCTTGTGACCTATACCATGCAACAAAATAGTGCCCTGTTTTGCTTTTGTAACTGTTATATGCCTCTGTCCCTTGTACTGGCAGTTCTGACAATTTTTTTCAAGCAGATAAGGGGTGTAAATGCAATCCTGACCACAGATGCTTGGCAGATCTGATCTCTGCTTGTGCAAGCACTGGGTATATCTCTGGTCTCTGTACTGATAGCTTCTCACCTGCACATGCCCTGAACCAGAATGTCCTTGCAGGGGCAGCAGCCGTTTGACTCCTGGAATCACAGCCACCTATGACACTCAGCACATCTCTATTAGCTCACCAACTTCAGCTCTACCCATCTTGCCTCTCCTGGTGCCTGCCAAAGGTAGAGACCCTTTTGACGCACTTTGGTCCAAGCAGTCTGATCTAGTTCTTAATTCTCCTTCCTGTGTTTCCATAATACCCAATGTAAACCACCTTCAGAGTGCTCTACACCCATTCCTCTATGTCCTATCCGACAGGATCATGCAGGACAGATTATACCCTTCTTTGAAGGCATTTAAGACCATTTTCATGCCTCACTGCAGCCTCCTCCTGCCTTGACAGCACCAGTTCTTCGCACCTCTCCTGAAGGGTCACAGGTCTCAATTAGTGTTGCTGCTGGCCTTGCTCCAAGAGCACCTCTTCTGCAGCCCCAAGGTGGACGTGGGGCTGCAGGCACTCCACTAACACACACCAAAGCCTCAGGATCTGTCACGTGTGTCCGAGAGCAGAACTTTGCCCTCTCTTAATCGTATCTCATTTATCAGCAATATAATGCTTTGCACATTATCATCCCAATTATAAAGGCTTGTAGGTGATAATGAGATTCCACTGGATATATTCCAGCAAAGCACATTCTAGGTTTTACTAACTTCATTAACCAAGAAAAGCTGGTTAATGGCAGAAAAGTGCAATGATGCACATAATCATACTGGTTACTTTGCTACTACAATTATATTATTAAGATGGATCTTTGAGGTACAGTTTCCATGTATAATTAGTGGTTTATCCCTTCAGGAAGGAAAAAAAAATCAAAAGCACCCTAAGGCTTGAACAAAATGGTTCTTACTGAGAACACAAATGAAGCTGTGCTCTTAGGGTCAGACTCCAAATGGGATTTGTGAGCTACAGGAGCACAAGTGTTTGAAACCCAACAGGGGCTTCTGGGCGATGTGAAGTGCCTGAGTATGAAATGCAGCCCCTGACACCCCTCTGTGCACACAGACATGCATGAAGGAGGTTCCCACCTCACCAGGCACCTCGCTTGTCCCACAGAATCATAGAATCACAGAATGGCTTAGGTTGGAAGGGACCTTAATTTAGTTCCAACCCACTGCCGTGGGCTGTTTGCCCCCCATCAGACCAGGCTGCCCAGGGTCTCATCCAACATGGCTTTGAATGCTTCCAGGGATGGGACATCCACAGTTTTTCTAGGCCTAAAATCTTAGGTCTTAGAGTTTTCCATGAGTACTGTGAGGACAAAAATCCCACAAATATCAGAATTACAAAATATTTAGACCAGGGGTGCCCAACTTTTTGGCTTGTCTATGCTGCACTGAGTGAAGAGGAATTGTCTTGGGCAATTATATCATGGAATCATAGAATCATTTGAGTTGTAAGGGACACTCACAGGCCATCTGGTCCCAACCGTGTAGTTAATGTATATAATAAGTAACAAAGCTACTTCACAAAACACTTCAGTCTCAGACGAAGAAAACAAGAACCTCCGGGCAATCGAAACAGTGGGAAACCCTCTGATTACTCCTTTTACAAAACAACAAAACAGAAGACAAGAGCACTGAAAGCCTGATTTTTTGGTTGCTTTTCTCTCACAGTTAAATCACACTTATCATCCTGACAAAAAACAAAATGCCTTTTTTTTTCACCAGGAGTTCTCTTACAGATCTAATCAAGTTGTCAGGAGAAATAGTATTATCCTCACCATGCGAAATTAATCTATTAGGAATTTATCCACTATACTGAGTGTGCATATGACACTCATTTGGATCAGCTCACATATAGGTCTTCTCCTGGTAACCCTTCACACAATAAAACAGCCTTCAGAACTGAATCTGCAGTCATCCTACAGCCTTTGGCATGGCTGCTCTGCCTCGGAGCTTAGCAGGAGCCCTCGGTGGATTTAATCAGGCAGGCAGAGCTCAGAAATTCTGCCGGAATCCTTGCTGCTATTAGAAATATGCACTATCATTTGCTAATTCAGGCTCAGAACCAATTCAGAAACTCGGAGCAATAAATCCTCGTGTGAGCGCTGAGCCCTCTGAAGCGTATCCTGGAGCAGTCATTTTAGGAGAGGCGGAATACACAGAGGAATGCAGAGCGTCTAGCCAAAATTTTATTTGAAATACTCTTCTTAATGAAGCCAAAGACTTTTCCAAAACTGAAAACCTCTGCTTTTTTCTATCTGCTTCTGACACCCATGACCTCGCACAGGAGCAGCGAAGCGCAGGCGGTGCCGGCAGTGCAGAGGCTGTTGGCCTCCCTCCCTAAGCAAGCAGGATTTTCATCACTGATACTGACCAAAAAGGATTTTACCCCGTGTCGCAAGGCACCTTCACATCTCTGTGCTTCAAAAATCCTGCAGCCGTCTGAAATCTGTCAGAATCCGCCAACTCTGAGAAAAACTGCAGGTGAGGCTGTCAGCTGCATGCACATAGAGACGTGTTTGCCCACATACGACACTACCCTGACACCACAAGAGGTGAGAAGCAGCCCTGACACCGGGCACCTGCAGCAGCCCAAACCCACAGCCCTCAGCAGTGAGACCCAGGCACCTGCTGGGTTTTCGTAAAAACCGATCTTCTCATCAAATGTACACATAATTTTTTCAGGCTCCTTTGACATTCTTCTTCACACAAAAGTGAGGTACTATATCCTCAGGAAAAATATGCTTCTGCTGATAAACACTTGATTCTTGGCTTGGATTTGTGTTCTGAAGCAGACTGGGTCACCACCCCGGCTGGTGGTCTGGGATTCTGCATTCTTTAAATTCAGTGAAAGAGTACAGAAGAGCCAGCAGCTCCTACTGCATATCAGCCCCCAAAAGGCCATTGAGTGTGATCCCCTATTTTTTGGGCTGGGAGCAGCCAGCTCTGCAGAGCCCATAAGGATGAGCCTCAGCTCTCCTCCTGCCTTCAGCCCCTCCTGGCTCCTCCACGGCCTATTTGCGTTTGTTGAAGGACTGAAGAAAGGGTGAGAAGTGCAGACCTGCCGCTGTAACCACCCACAGCCAACACAGAATGCAGCAGCTGCTGTAAAATGATCGGCTGGAGATAGGGAAAAGGAAGTCACTCTGCTGGGAAGTCAAATGCAGAGCTGTACTTAGGCCGTCTGTGTAGCTTTCTGCTGCAGTGTGCGCTTTGCCTACATGATCATGTGCTATTTGGACTCTCCATCTCATTCAGAGCCCGGATCTGGAGCCAGATCTTGCCAGCTGCCTGCAAAGAGGGGGAGCAGAAACACCCTACGTGTTTCAAGCTAAGAGAGGAGAAGTTTATGTTGGAGGTAACTCTCTACTCAGAGGGCGATGAGGCTTTGGCACAGGCTGCCCAGAGAGCTGTGGATACCCCAACCCTGGAGGTGCTCAAGGCCAGGTCGGGTGGGCGCTGGGCAGCTGATCCGTGGGGAACACTCAGCCTGCAGCAGGGGCTGGGGCTGGGTGGGCTTTGAGCTGTAGTTCTACACTGGGGAAAGGACTGACAGCACTGCCAGATTGGATGCCATGTACCACGCACAGTGCATCAGCAGTGCTGACACTAAATCATCCCCAGCAGCTTTTTGGGTGCTAAAGTAGTTACTTTGGTACTAGCAATGTTTTTTTGGACACAACCAACAGTTTTTTAGGTACTAACACTATTTTTGGGGGGGTAGTAAAAACGCCTTTTGGGATATTGATAGCTTTTGGGGTACTAACAAGAGTTTTGGAGTAATTTTTTGGATTCTAACAATAGTTTTCAGTACTAGGGATGTTTTGGGGTACTAACAACAGCTTTTTTAGACAATGACC
>JAOWBP010003659.1:29311561-29324997 GCA_028571105.1 Tragopan temminckii
CTTTCACTTCAGTAGGCAATATTACCTCCTTAAATCCCCATCAGATCCCAGCACAGCCATCCATATTTGTCAGGGCCACCCATTGCCGTACTCATGAAAGAGGCAAGAGCCCCTCAGACATAGTAGCAAGGCTCCTCCACTATGGTCACTGGGGTACACCATGCTCTACTCTCTGCAGATCTACCTGTTCTGCTCCCCAGCTAGCTCAGCTGATAGATTGCTTCCCTCATGCTGCAATACAAGATGAGGCAAGGCTGGAGAGAAGGGCAATTCCTTTTGGAGAAAGGTTTCCCACCTCAACAGAATTGTTTGCCACACGCCCATCAACCTAAGCTTTTGTGACATACTGAAATTGAAGTGCTACAAGTAGAATATATTAAAAACTGACAAGAAAAGGAGGGGAACCTTCCCCATTCATGGCTCCAGGACTACATACACACTGCTCACTGACAGCTTAGCTCCAAGCCAGCAGACACCGGCAGATGTCCCCAGGGTATTCCCAAGCCTTTCAGGCTGCTCAGTCAAGTGAAGATACTGTGAGCCTCTGTCACTGATTTTGCTTCTCTGTTTGAAGGTGTCCATGGACTTGGGGCCCCTGTGCTAACGTGGCACAGTTACAGGCAGAAGTTCTGAGGGAAGCTTAAGACCAGAATAAACAACTTATTATGGGTAATGAGTTTCTCTTTTTTTTTAACTGATGCAATGCCAGTCACTCAAGTGCAAGGCTGTGAATCCCAGCATCAGCACAGACATAACAAAGTGCTTTTCAAGGCCCATCTTAGGTCACGATCACATTATATTGTATCATAAAGACTGTCCCAATGGCAGTTCAACAAGGCAGGGCTTGATTCACAGACCCGAGTTACTGCTGCAGCTGAGGTCAACAACCACAAATAGAGCAGATAATTAGAAAGGAAGTTTGTGCTGCTGAGCAAACACGTCAAGCATAGAAATATTTTCTGTTCTGGAAAGGTAGAGAAGCAGTGTTTACAGAACTACATGAACACCTTTGTATTTGTCAGAAAGCACATACACCAAAACAAAAAAAAAAACAAAAAACCAAGGCCTTTGCTCACAGTTGAAGCCTTACACACTGATGGTTCTGGTGTTTGTATTCACTGCTATTGCCATTTCAGAGCTTGAACACTGGATAATCTATACCCCTGAAAGGCCACACTCAGAAGCATAGCAGTGCAGGTGACTCTTCGCAGAGCTGTCCCTTCGTTTCCAAGGAGAATGAGACATCAGGAACAGCCCTTGAGAACTAGCAGATTACATTCACTGTTGGCAAACATGCAGACTAGTCCATTGCAGCAAACAGCTGAAAGCAACACATTTCACAATCTTGTTCTACAGCACAAAAAGTGGAGCGTGGATATCTCCCACCTGGAGGAACCCAGGTGATGTTTGTGCAGAGAGAGAAGTGTTTGCTTTGACACAGAAGCAAAATATTTTTTTCCCTTCAGTTTGTCTTAGCTGTGGGTTTGCCAGCTTTCCATGTTAGCTTAATTTTCCTACTCCACCTTGTTCTCAGAAGCTGGCCACAGCCCCCTGTTTGCGAGGCACCTTTTTAGCCAAGGAGGCGACAAACTGTTCACCTATATTTTTAAAGAGACTGCACATGTGGACATCAGACAGTGCTCAGATGCTTCAGAAGGCACACAATCTGCGTGATTCATCTTATCAGTAGAGCAATGCAATGTCATTGACAAAATCCCTACACAAACAACCAGCTGGAAATAAGATTATGCCTCAAGGAGAAGAGACTGATAGCCTCAGTGATTTTACTGTACTATAACAATAAAAGCCATCTTTGTCCACGTATTTCTCTAATCCCTTTCTGAAACATTACTAAATAGCACTGCATGACACAAGTGAGCTCTACAAGTTAACAGCACATCACAAAAAGAGGAACTCAAGCCCTGGTGTTAAGTTCGAAGCTGAAGCCCTTTGGCTCACTAATGAAGCTGCAGATACCAGAGATATTTTTAGAATGCCCATAAACCTTGATATAATCCACAAGGAAAAGTTTCGTTATGACAGGAAGATCTGGAATGTCACACCCCACACTCTAAAATATCTCCCAGTGCTATGAAAAACATCCATAGTGCCAGCACAAAAAGAAAGCCTTACCTGACATCAAGCAAAACTTAAATATTCCTCAGTGCCGTAATTCCTGAAACAAAACTTATTAGCAAATTTAAATTAATTCTGCTCCAGGCATTTTGATACACTATCAGTTACTCCCTTACTTCCCCTGGGAAATATTCCTCTATTGCTGTCAGTCAACTGCTTGAATGCTTGGAGTTTACCAGGTGCATAACATATATTGATTTTTGATGAATTACATCCCTCCCTTGGCCATTATTGGTTTTGTTTTCAAACCTTATTTAATTGTTCACCTATTTTTTTTAGTGAAATAAATGCAAAGTGTTTATTCTCCAAAGGCTGTAAACAGAGATCTCGGGTCTAGTTTCTATGACAACCTCACTTGATACAGCAAACCTAGATTCTCTCTAATGACAGACATGAAGTTTAAATTGCACATTCTGCACAAACAGTGAACTGTTGACCTTTTATTGAAAAATGGAATACAGTGTGATTAGCATGATGTGCTATATGAAAGGGAAAACTGTGGAATAATGCCAGTTATACTCTAATCATAACTACAGTGCTCATCTCGAGCAAAACATCTGCCAGAACAAGCAGCTTTAAAAAAATCAGGATATACCAAGCATTTCCAATGCTGCTAGGTAGCAATGCTTTCATGTTAAGTTGTTCTCAGATAACACTTGCTGCTCCTGCTATTTGTCTCTGGTTGTACTTTTTTTTTTAAACATGGAAGAAAAGATGAAGTTATGTAGGAATATGGACAAAAAATTCCAGCTATGAGAACTATTTTTAAACCTCCTGAAGGCATCTTATCCTTATGCTCACAAATTCATTCGGAAGACAGAGACAAAAAGATATTGCTCTTTTTGTCAAGTGTTGTCTCCTGAAACCTGCATGTTTTCCTTGGAGGAGTATTTGCACGTATGCCAGTGAATAAAGCCCAGCTCATCGATTGAGACAGGGGAGGCTGGAGGAGATGTTCTGCTTTGCAAGAACAGAGGTGGAGAATCTCTTGCCTTCATACACTGCAAGTTGCAGTAGGATTTGCTTTTGTCAGCTCAAAGAAGTGTCTGCAGCAGTTTACAACATGAATACTTGGGGGAGCTGGGGGCGTGAGCTGAGGATCCCCTTGGAGCTCAAAGAGCCACATGCTGCTGCAAGGGGGTGGCAGGCTGCTAAGCCTTTCTTTACTTGGCAGCATATTTTAACTTCAATTCCTTTAAGCATTCAACAATAGGAAATGCTTCCGATTGCTGAGTGGGATTTCAGTTCACCTGTAAGCAAAGTAATCAGTGAACACTCTGGAGACAACCACTCAACCAAAACCATGAGTAATACCAAAATAGAGATTTAGGTGACAGAACTGATGGCCTAAGGAACCAGGAACAAAGCAGGGAGAGTTTCACTTCTGCAGTGCCCTGGAATAGTTGATTATTATCTTCCCTCTTAGAATTGAAAGAAAAATTAGAGAAGAGCCACTGGTGTGACAGTAGTGACAGGTAGGATCATAGAGTTGTTTGAGCTAAAAGAGACCTTTAAATGTCATCTAGTCCAACTCCCCAAATACAGGACATGGAATACTTTCACTCTGAGCTACTATCCCCCACCACTTCTATTTCCTACATATTGAGAGGTCTCTGCTTTTCAGAGTATTCCATTTGACAGTATTATATTTTTCCTCAGTAAGCATTGTCTTCCATTGCAGCAGCTGACAGGAAGGAATCCATCAATTTAAAAGACATCTACTTGTTTTCTTGTGGAGGAACAACCCTGTGATTTGGTACATACGATAGGAAGCTATGTGTTTGGTAGGGTGGCACACCCCAAACTTAGGTATTTTTAATCCCCACAAAATTGCCCTAACTTGTCCACTGCAGGAAAGGTTTCAAACTGTGCTGCTTCATGTGAATGGCAATGAGCATTTGTAATGCCACTCAGGGCTGGATTACAAGACAGAGATTGCATCAACCACATCTGTGCAACTGTTCAGACGCTACCATGGATTTTATAAGTCTTTACCCCTCAAAAAAAAAAAATCAAGGTAAATATTGACAATAAGAACAGCAGCAGAAGCCAACATGTCTGATCTGTAACTTCACAAGCACTCTCCCTACCTACTGGTAGGTCTAAGCACAGATAAATGAGTGCTTTGAAAGACACTGTAAATTATAAGCCTATTCAAACACAGGCTTTCACCTCTAGCTTCTGTGTCAGACCAATACATTCCCTGGACACTTGCCTCTCCAGGTCAGAGGAAAGTAATTTCTTCTTCAAGCTTCTCCCACATTTCTTCAGTTCCCATCACAATATTTTTAGTTAAGACACTGATAAATGTTGGTACCCCCAGTTAATTCTTGTCCTCTGTTTCACATTTCCTTCAGGCACAGTTTGCATAGCTCTAGTCACTTGTACAAATATTTAAAACCAGCAAGACAAACCAAGCATAACAAATCCAGAAATAAAGCTACTCCCACAGAAGCTAATGTTTACCCAAGCTGGGGTATGAAATATTCCACACCTCTCTCCTGGCAGCCTATTCTCTCTAAGGCAAGATCTGATGACACCCTGGATAACAAAGATCAAAGAGCTGAAGCCCGACACTTCAGCACTTCCACCTTCAGTAGTGGACCTTCCTGGCTTGCCCTAGGAGATCTAGAAGAGATGCAGCTCCTGGAGGTGGAAGGCAGATATGGACTTTGAGGTAACAGTGCCTGTGTCAGTCCCATACATTCATACAGAAGTCAGCTGTCTGGTTACCAGTCTCACTCAGGAATGCCCAGGGGGAGAGGGGGCATGAACCACCAGCTTATTGCATCACCCCATGTCTGTAACAGAACTGGGGTTTGGCTACCCCATCATAATGAATGAAAATTTCAATCAGGCAAGAAAAATTAACCAAGAGATCACATTAAATAAATTGTTCCTGAAGTAACACTTACCAGCCAGCTTGAATTTTAAGTGTTCTAACCGACAATCACCTTCCTAAAGTAAACACCTGCTACAAGAAGTCAGGCAGCTGAAACGCCATTAGTTTGTAGGCGAACTTTTAGCCCCGCAGCTCAGGCAAGCATCCACCTATTTTTTCTCTGGAATGTAACCAGCTCTGTGAGATGCCAGACAGCTAAGAGAGCACTCCAGACTAGAAACAAAGATACTATTCACTGGAGACTGCCACAGTCATTGTTCCTACCTATGCACATCCCACCACTTCTGCAAGGCTGACAAAACAGTTGGAGATAGCTTTCTATTCCCAGCTGCTTAACAGCGCTGTCAATCAGTGATGCAGCTGGCATCAGGCAAGCAGCAGAAATCAAACAATGCGGCCCATTGCCACTGCAAAGACCAGAACAGAGTCTCAAATACATGCAAAACTCCAGCCTACATATACCCATTCAGGGTACGGATGGTACCTGGATGTCCATGGGGGTCTGAAGTAGAAGTGGAGAGCTGCAGGGTATTTATGTATACCACTGCTCCATACACGATTGAATTTGCTGTACTGTTCACCTGTATTCAACATTCATTTATGCTTCAGTCCAAAAGCAAACTAGATTTTTTTTTAAGTAATAAAATCAGGTTAATGCTTATGACTGCAATATTTAAACATTATTTCAAATTTTTAAATGAAAAGACATTCACGAAATAGACTTCTTCAGAAGAGCCCCCGCTTTTATCATTTGTCATTCTCTCCTTAGCCACTAAGGACTGTTCAGGACCTTCAAAATGCATCATTATGTTCTCTAGGAAGTGTGTATTGGAACAAGAGAAGTAGGGAAACCATTCCCATTTATTGAGGAGATTCCTAACCCAGTCAGTAGAAGCATGAGAGTGAGGTCTCAAAAAAAAAAAAAAAAATTCCTTCAAAGTCAAACACAGTAAACCTGTTCTTGTCTCCCAGCAGGGTGATAAAATAATATAGTAAATTAGTGAATATGAGCAAAGTGAGCAACACCCAATGGATGACGGCTTGCTGCTAGAATGGCTTCCAGCTTTGCTGGATTCCTGCTATACTGAAAGGCTGTAGCAGAACTTGAGAATTATATTATTTAATAAGTGCCTGTGAAAAAATCAGGATGAGATTCAAGCTGCCAGACACGATAGGCGTGTTAGGCAAAGGTGTCTGTAAACTTCTACTGACCCTGAACACCAAGCAGGTCAAGAGCTCTTTTATTAATGCTAATACTTTTTGTATTAGAGCTTCATGTGAAGAAATCCTGCTGACTGCTAGGGTCAAAGAGTTCACAAGATGTGTTGGTCACATCAGCAATACATTGATGATTGTTTCTGCTGTGACCCCATGGTTGATGAAAGGCCATTTGTAAGGGAATTGCTTTTCACACAGAAAGAAGTCTGATGAAGGTATAAAATACATCTGGAGTAGGACAGACTGCTTCTTTCACGATGTAATGAACAAGGCCACCATCCCACTGAGACGCTGTTTCTGTGCATCCCCAGGTTTCTTCTTCCTATTCTTGTCAGGAAGTTTTCCCCTACACAAGAGACTTCTTCCAGTCCTGGTTGCTAAATGACTACCATTCCCCTATTCATGAACTCTGCATGTATTCCACCTGTAAATTAGACATTCTGAAGTCCAAATCAACACTATAGCTATCTCTCAACTACTACATCTCCTAGATTCCTTGCTCTGGGGGTCCCTGGCAACAAGGCTTCGTAAAGAATAGAAGATTCAGATGCATAGCAGCACAGGGGTCACAGCCACAGGTAGTGTGAAGAACAGGAGCATAACAAAGAACTATAGAAGCAGGGTCTGGGGCAGACCTCAGGAGAACATCGCCCCTAGGAAGTCCAGGCAATTCAGCTACATTGCTGGTGACAGAATCCCCAATCTGTTCCAGAACTATTCCATGGAACCCCTCCAAGAAGACAGGTCTGAGAAACCACTCTTCCCATCATTGTAATGAAAGATTGCAATATCTCTATAACTGTGCCTTCCCAGGATAATCCTTCACTTCATGCGAATCATGGTCTTCTGCAATAGCCTGGAGGCTCTCTTCCCTAGCAGACAGCACTCTGTTTATAAAAGACCTTCACACTCTTACATGTTTAACTTGCTAGTGAATAATGGTTTCATTACCTAGTAGGAGGAGCTTCGCATATTATGGGGGACTGCAGAATTATAGGGTTTTTAATCTTTTGCCCTGAGTTTAATTATCGTAATAGTGCATGAGTATGTAGTTACTACAAGATTTTTTGAGAAGGCAAGCATGCAAATCTACAGAATCAGAGATCATAAGCAAGGAAAAGTCATGCTGAGAACATTTCCCTTCATCACTTTAAAAAGGACTTACTGTGAGAAAAAGAATTCCACATAGTGAAAAATGTCAAGATGTCAGGTATTTCTTTTCATCCCTCAGTGTGAGGTGAGGCAGCATCTTCCTCAACAAGTGCCCTCTGCATTTGCTATTCCTTGCAGAAATGCATGATACCAAACAAGGAAGAACAGTAAGCCAGGCTCAGGCTTTCCACCCTGCCAGTGGTAAGCAAAAGCATGGGCTTTTCTGGCGGAGAAGTTTGTCCATCTAGTCCTGGAGGGACACGCAGCAAAGGTTCTTCTTTTAAAATGCACATTTCCACAGAAGGTTTTAGCTTTGATGGCCATTGTTCCCCAGCACTAACACATCCAGTTAAAACTCCCAGCCTTGTCTTTAGCTTCCCACTCAAGTCAGGGAATGAGGCAACAGTTCACAGCCCTACTAATGTTATTGTTAATGTTGCAATGGAGAACAGAACTCTGAAAGGCAACAGAAAAATAAACTTCAGGAACTTAAGGTCAACCTTCAACCACAGCTTTTTTTTCCATGGTGCCTCTCATGGGGAGGGGGGGGGGAGGTTTCCTTCCCCCACAGAGCAAGTAGCAAAATTTTCTCTGCAAGTGTCAGACCACAGCCACTACTTCGGATGGCGTAAATCAGAAAGGCACGTACCATACCTCTTGAGACATAGCAGTTACAGCTGGCAAAGTGCAAAAGCTCTTATTGAGCTGGGCGGCTGATGTAATCTAGGGCTGGCACAAAAAGAAATGGGGAAAAAAAAAAAAAAAAAAAGGAAAAATAAAAGAGTCCATGTGCCCAAAAGCTTATCTGTCTCATTCAGCTCTATGAGCTGGTCTAATAAGAGATATCTCTTCTTACAGCTCTCACCACAGAAATGGTAGTCATTTATCAAGGACTTTTCCCTGAACTATCCTGACCTTTTCTGCTCATGCTTCTCCTTCACTGTGATTTTTGTATGTTTAGGTCACAGACACACAGTCTAACCCCAAATGTGTTATGAGCACGCCCAAAAGAGGTTTCAGAGAGCTATTAGAATTTGTCAGCTAGATGTTACCACTGTACCTTACTGTACCATTGTACTTACCTCCAGCACATATTTATATACAAAATTGACTACGGAGCTAAGTGGAGTTCTATTGATTTCAGTGTTACCAATATGTACACTTGAAGCATACCCATTAAACTAAATTCATTAAATTATATCTATTTTTAAAGGGTGCTAAAAGCACCATTTCACGTGGTAATTATTGGTATTGGTTTCCTATAGAAACAGCACTAAGGCTACCAGCTAATTTCGCATGGAAAACAGCTGTCACATGGTAATGACATTAGAAGTCACTGCCTATGCTGATCTGTATTCAGAGCCATGCCACAGAGGTGAAAGGCCCTGTAGCCAATTATTACTCCTTCGAGCCAGACAGTCCCCAAACACATGCAACATATGCAGATCCAGGCCCCCTTGTCTTTAATTAGATCTTGCCTACCCTCTGTAGCAACAGCAATAAACGTGAGAAGGGCACATGTCAGGATGCTGGAAAATAATCACAAGTATTCTGACGTTTTTTGTCTGGCATGTTCCTCTTGCATCTGCATGTAGTACATGGGAAGGAGAACTCAGAGCAGGAGACAGTTACTATCTGCAAGAGGTATGACTTCTGTAGAGCTATAAACAAATGGAATTCTGCACAGCATCTCCCATCTCCCTGCTGCTGTACTGACCATGTCACTGACAAACTAACAATGGCAATTATGAGTACACAAGGAATACAGTTTTACACCCACTGTTTATGAGGAAATAATTTTAAAATCATCACTGAAACAATTTGGTACTATGTGAGTGAATCTAATGAACCCTACCCAACTTTCAATGATTATGAAGTTGTGCAAAAGCTAACAAAGAGGTCCAAAGAAAGGTATTTTAATAGCAAAACCTCATCTGGCTGTTGCAGATCCTAATACACAAGACTCCTATGCTCACTCGTATCTATGCTTGCTCCCTGAAAGGTCCCACTTGCTCTGACTGAAGCCTTCCTGATCCAGCTGGTACAAACTCCAGCTCTACTTCTGTTTCTATGGAGAAACCGAGGTGACAAAGGTACCAGGCATCTTTCCCACATCTTCCAGAAGCTTAAGCCAGCCACTTTGCAGTGGGAGGCACGTTTTCTTGTGAGTGGCACTAAAGAGGTCTTCCTTTGCTTTATCACGAAAGTGATCTGATGTATGAATATACATAAGTGGTATGACCCACGACCTTCAAGCAGCCATAGTCACAGGCCTTTCCCTCACTATGCAGGATATCACTTCCCGCAGTGCGTTTTCAGTGAGCCTCTCCTTGTTTCTCTCAGCCTTTCTCCCTCTTGTAGCCAGTTTCATCCTACCAAACCATGAAAAAGAGACCTTTCCATGGTTTTGACCCTCAGTCAGATCAGCTGCTGCCCACTCACCAGTCTACTTTGCAGACCCCAGTTTCCAACATGGAATTGGTACAACATGCTGAAGAGTGCAGCCAGGCAGTTGTCCACTACCCCAGCAAAGCAGCACCAAGCATCTACTTCCCATACCCAGGAAGCTCTAGGGAGAAATAAGACCTCTAAGGTCAGCAAACAAGGAGCACAAATCAAACCAATACAGTGAGTTATGCATAGTGACAATGAAGAAATCTATTTTATCTATAACATACCAAGTTCAACAACTGACTCAGTAACAGATTAAAAGATATTTAATTTCTGAAATGTAAGGTTTGAAAATTAAGACAATGTCAAAAAAGGAAAGGGACCATATCATAAATAATCTCAGGTGCTACCAAAAGCTGCAATTGTATTTTTTCAGCTGCAGCTCAGAATCTACGAATGGCTTTTTCTGTTTCTGCTGGTCTGCATGAAGCTTCTTTAAACGAACAAAAAAAAAAGTCTAAGAATTTCCCAAACGATCCAATGAATTTCACTGTCAGTGAGTCAAGAATGACCAATACATGCATTAGGCAAAAGACTTCTGCATTTTCTCTCAGAAAAAAAAAAAAGAAATCAAGGAGATGTCAGAGCACAGAGCATCTAATGGAGCAAGAGGAGCAGGAAGGGAGGGTGTGACACCATGCCCTCGGAGTTACAGCTCAGACTAATGAATTATCTCTGCTTGGTTAAATCTCTGGCATTACTAATCAGACAAGAAGCATAAAATGGAAAGTTCATTAGCAAGATCATAAAAGAGTCATACTGACAAAGATCATTCGATTTACTAATAGGAAGGTCGATGGTAAGGATCAGGAAATTTCTTGAAGGAAAACAAGATAGACCAAATGTCACTCAGACCAGAAGAAACCTATACTGGGTATGCAACGTTCTGATTTTCATTTGGAATATAAGCAAGGAAATGTTCCCTTTGGCAGCAGATGAACTATACTTTCTTTAATCAGCACAGGCCCAGCCTCAGGTGGGCTGGACAACATCAGCTTCCCCACAAGGCTGATTCACCTACCCCCAACCACAGATAACATTTCAGCTCTCCCTTCCCATCACAAGATGGTCTCAGAAGCAAAATCTGCTAATTGTGTCAAATTACATGTGAAGGGTTTACAATATGGATCGCTGCCCACTTGGGATTAGAAGATGATCACTGAATAATTTCAGCTCAGACGTCAGGATAATTCAGAATCCCCATTCCCAGGGGTTACTACATGTTCTGTCCCCTTGGCACAACCACAGCCACTCTGTGGTGTGCTGGAATTTCCTTCAAGGGTAGGACAGAGAGGGAAGGTGGTGGTGGGATTTTCATCCGAATAACTTGGAAAGGGGGGAGGGAAGAAAACTGTATTTTCTATATTTAGCTTGCTTTCCTACAGAAATAGAGAGTGATAGAGTTCTACATGCACTCTTCTCACACTGGCTTATTTCAATCACATCTGTGACAGAGAGAGCAACAGAGAGAGGGTTTCCATACACATCTCACAAGTCAGAAAGCAAAAAAGGAGGCAAGAAATGATTTCTGCCCCTCCAGGAGATGACAATATGAGCTCAGTCATTAATTGATAACAGAGAACTCTGACAGAAAGGCTACAAAAGAACTTGCATCTGCACCTTTGGGAGACCTTAGTGGCCCCCACAAAAGATACAGTTCTGTGGAAGGAACATCAGGAATTACACAGGAAACAGAAGAACCCAGCCAAAAAAATATGCATTTTCAGGTTCTCAGCAATGAGGCTGGCAAGAGGACATCTCATCCGTGCCCACACCCAACTCCTGCTGCAGTGAAACAGGGGTAAAGGAGCAAGCACAGTGCCAGATACTGCTCTCCTTACAGAACTGAGCTGTGCCAAGTTCCTCTTTTTTCCCCTCAAAAAAACCCAGCATCCTTCCCACCCTATAGGCAACTGTCACACGATACACATCAGGAAGAATGTATTAAATAAAAGTGAATGGCTCCATGCAGCATGGATCTGTACAAGATCCATTTTGGAGATTGGCCCTTTATGTTTATCCATGTAGAATCTAAATTGCACTGGGGAAAGGCATCCTGACCACAAAAGAGCCAGACAGTTTTACAGCTAAAACATAACACAATAACCATTTAGCCAGATTAAAGCATACTGAGAGCTGCATCAAATATTGTTTAGAGCACATAAGAACTGCTTTAATATTTAAATGTATCCCATGGCTGGGCTTTTTAGGTTTGCTAGATTCACTAGGGCTGCACAGCTATTAGCTTCTACATTTCATCTTCAATTCCTCTTCACAGTAGGAGAAACATAAAAATGAGGGTCACTGCTTGGTCATTTCATTACCCCTGGCAGAGAAATGTGCTTTGCACAAATGAGGAAATATTTTAAATGTAGATTGTTGTAATGTTGGTGCGACAAAATAAAACCAGAGTTAAAAAATAATAACGGTCTTATAATGGTTATTTCGTAGAATAACATTAAAATAATACGCAGCGTAGCAGCAGTCTCCTTATCAAAGGGCCTGATGTATTTTATAGTTGTCATTTAAAAGGTCCATTAGCAAGAGTCCTGGAAATGTATGGCTCAAGGTCACAACCAAACCAAATGAGACTGAACAGTAATTCAAAAACATTAAACTGTTTATAGCTGGAAGTAAAATAAATAAGCACTCGATACACAAGCACACACAAATCTTAGCAGCCAGTTCTTCTAAGAGCCTCCTTTTATTTTTCTGAAAACAGAAACTCAATGAAAGAAACTGATAATCTACTTAAACACAGAGATGACTGAGATGTCACCTGGGAAACATGTGACTTCTTACCACAAACACAGATCTGGAGCTGAACACAGCACGAGCCCAAGGCCAGAGGCACTGGAAGCTTAAGGAGGAGGCTTAGCACAGAAGGAATGAGAGCACAAGTATTACTCATTAAACACGATTTGTGATGATAAAACTTCTTAATAACCCTTAGCTCTGCTCATGCTACCTAAAGCACAGTATTTAACCCATATTCTAGGTATCTGAATGACAGGGTCTTGATTTTCAGTCACTGTCCTTTCTCCTCTCACCAGACAAGTGAGTGCAAGGGACATGCCTCTGCTTCACCAACAAAGATGAAAATTTGTACTACTGCAATGACAGCGTCTGAGAGAATCACTTCTGGCACTGAGTAAAAAAAAAATTGCAATGAGAAACTGAACATTATATACTGCAAGGCAATGCCTCCCCAGCTCCCTGCTGCTCCCACCCCAAGTGCTGGCTTAGATCCTTGCACTGTCATGACACCATCCCAGAGGAACAGGACACGCATCTTACAGTGACTGCACCAGAACTTCTGTGTACAAAGATCACCTCTTCAGTGCAACCAAAGTCACAAAAGCTTGGAAAAGGTTGTTTGGAAATGATTTTAATGAGAAATATTTTGTTATATTCATACAAATACACCAAAACTCTTTTCAAAGAGTAACAAGGTCTGAAATCTTCCCCGGTGCAAGCAATGGTTCCTAAAGATAAACACAGGAAATCTTTTCCAGTCCTATTGCTCCTGTCTGAAAACCATTCTACCAAACCTGGTTTAATATCTCTCACTTTCATA